>CAUYLG010020350.1:0-60889 GCA_963573385.1 Cacajao melanocephalus
TTAGACTGCATTCTATCCTGGGCAATAGAACAAGAATCCTGTTCTCTCTCCCTCTTTCTCTTCCTCTTTCTTTCTCTCTTACATTCTTTTTTTCTTTCTTTCACTCTCACTTTCTTTCCTCTCTTTTTCTTTCTTTCAAAAATAAAAAAATAAAAAATAAAAAAATTACTTGTTGTATATTGGAAATTCAAATTTAACTGAGACTCCTCTATTTTGATTTGCAAAATTTGGCAACCACAAAAATTGGATCTTAGTTTTGTCCTGTGTCACAAGGAGAGAGTTTTACTAAAATCATTGGTTTGTCTGAAGATTATAGAAGAAAACCATCATAGATAGATCTTCTGTGAAATTACCAAAGCTTGCACTTTACCTCCTCTGCATGGGCTACATGCACAGTCTTATACATAATTTTATATTTATAATTTTCTTAAAGCCTCTCTTTGCCTTTAATTATATAAACTCTAGGACTCTCAAAACTTTCATCTGCTTTTGAAAAACATATTAGTGTTTACCTATTAGCTTGCACTCAGTCCCCTTTTCTAACAATAGGGATGCTATGAAGTTAATTCCTCTCTTGTAAATAAGACAAGTAATAGCCAAATGGCTGTACTCATATCAAACTTCTGTATCCCTAAGTTCCAAAGTGCCACCTTCTAAAATGTGGCACAAGTCTCCCCTCTGTCCCCAGATTTCCAACACCTTCTCCATACTTTGTGAATAGTGAAGCATTAAGCATTGGTATTTCCAGAAATTGACATTTTGGGACTCCTATTTGATGACAACTTTGGAAAGTTTGTAAATAATAAGTAGTGATCCTGCCTACTTGCTACACAGGGGGTTATTCTACTGAATTTGCAGTAAAGGCTTCTCAGGGCCTTAGGCAGCAGACTCCATTCCATGAATTTAGCTGCTGTACAAACTGCCAGACTGCATCTCTCCTGGAATCAAGCACACATATATAGATGACCAGGCATTTCAAATTCATTAATCACTAGGAGCTTGCATTAAATATTATAAAGGAAAAGAATCTATTCTCTCAAATTTTGCAGTACTGTCATTCTTCCCTCTTCTTCCCAGCTATCTTGCTTCTCACTAACAGCTACTAATCACTCAGTGTCCACTTCATGAGGAACTATGGGAAAAATTCCTCATTCATCACAGGAACAGGAACAACTGTGCTGTCTCTCAAAGCAGCGTGATTTTGGCCAGCAACATGGCTAGTCTCATGATTAATTGTGCTTTCAAACTATATTTGCCTGCATTATTAGGATAGTCTGTTTCAAAATTACCACCAACATGTAGAAACCTATCAGGACCCTAAGATCAGCATGGTGGGCACCAATATTACTCTTTTAATATATATGTTTTTCCAGCCTATCTTTCTTCTTGCTTTAGTGTCCACAGATTGGTCTGTTTTTCTTCCATTGATATGTATATATTTCTGGAAACTACCTCAAGTTCTCTTTTCAAAGAAGTATTACATAAATACATATATAAATAAATATTTAGCAGCACTGAGGGAGCCTTCTGGTTAAATCTTTGGTCAAGACTTATTTGAATCAAGAGCTCTGGAAGTCTGACTTTCCCAACTTAATTCTCTAGCATCATGTGGAGGTGCAAATGGTAGGTGACGTATTATTAGCTAACATTTTAATATAAAAAATACGATTTGCCATTATGTAGGAGGTAAACAAAGAAGTAAAATTAGACTTGATTTACTTTGGCAGTTATAGTAATAAATAAGATGAAATTTGAGTGTTAGTTGAAAGGATAAAGTTTGATTTATGAAGTACTGGAGTAGGTTGAGAAATGTTTTCTTTTCAGTTTTACCACCCCTGGGTGGAGGCAAGTCTAGAAGTGCAGTGTGCAAGGACAGAGCTGATGGCTCTTTATGAGTGCCCACAGAAATATAATTATATGAATTCCAAGAAACTAGTAGCCTTCCTTTGTTGGCAGCCAGGTAAGTCAACAGAGACTCAGGAGGGAGTCGACTCTTGGTTTGGGAAATAACTTAGACCAAAAAATGAATCACAGTAGAAAAGAGACCAGAGAGAGAGTTGTTTGCCTTCCCTCATGAAGAAGGATGAGTTTTCAGTACCCTGCTGGAAAAAAACAGAATTCTTTGCATTCATACATGCATTTCCCTTCCCTTTCTCAGGTCAATAACTCTGGATATCTCTTACAGAAGAACACTGCTATAGCACATTTGCTATAAATTTTATTTAATGATGATCCCTCAGGACTTATAAAGAGCAAATTTCCTGCTATTCTGACTATCAAATACATTTTTAATTGTTAAATTTTAAATTAAAAATTTTAAAATAACCCAAAAAAGTACATTTTGGAAAATGTTTTCCAATACCGTTATAGAATGACATGAATTTTAATGCTGCTTTATGTTGTGTTGGCAATACCTGAATCTGCAATTGAGACTGGATCTTTTATAATCTCGGGCTATTAACTGAATATGAGACTTGCAGAAAAAGAAGAAAATTTGCATCTTGGAACCTGAGCATGGAACCACTCTGTGTATTGTATTCTTTCACTCCATGAAAAGGATCATTTTTCAAATAGACTAGTTTTTTGAAACTACATTGGGAGGAAGGAAAATTCAAATGAAAACATTTGTAAAAATAAACCAATGGACTATTGATCCTCAAAGGATATTTGCTCAAAAAGGTGACAAAATTCAACACGAGTTTTGGTTGCCAAGACCTTTTTCCAGCTCTTCACAACAGGTGCTTTCAGAGCTTCGGCAGCATTTGACACACACACCCAGCCTGGCAGCCCTGTGTTCAGGCGCTTGTGTAAGCACTGTACGCATACAAGGGTGTCCCAGGTCGCTCATTTATGGAATCATATCGAAAGTTTTACCTTCCTTCCTCTTCCACTATTATCACTGTAAGTACCGAGAGGTGAACATTGTGATATACTAGAATTTACATATATCTGTATTTTTTGTTAATAGAGACCAAAAGGGGATAGAATAAAAAAAGCACAGGAACTTTGTTGTATGTTCTTAGCAGTCATAGTAAAAAAGGAAGGTGGGGCTGGGCATGGTGGCTCATTTGTAATCCTAGCACTTTGGGAGGCCAAGGCAGGAGGATCATGAGGTCAGGAGATCAAGATCATCCTGGCTAACACGGTGAAACCCGGTATCTACTAAAAATACAAAAAAATTATTTGGGCATGGTGGCATGCACCTGTAGTCCCAGCTACTTGGAAGGCTGAGGCAGGAGAATCACTGTAACCCAGGAGGCAGAGGTTGCAGTGAGCCGAGATCATGCCACTGCACTCCAGCCTGGCAACAGAGCGAGACTCCATCTCAACCACCACCAGCACCACCACAACAACAAAAACAACAAAAAAAGGGAAGGTGGAAATGTCCACTACACAGCTTATTAATCTTGGAGATATTGTTACTAGGTTGAGGCTGAAGATTAAGGGTCGACGTTTATGTTGGTTGACATGTAACTGCCTGAAGTCTGAATGGGGAGGTAGTTTTGCAAATTAACCACTATGATGCCACAGTCTACGTTGGGACATTCACTGGCACTCTCAGTTCACGTGTCCTTGGACCCCTCTGTCCAATTTCCAGGCCAGAATTGAAGTTTGAGAATTGCTGACAGACTACCATAATCTCTATTTTGCAGAAAGTAAGAATGAGTGCCAATACGAAAGAAGAATCTCCCCTCCATACTCAGTAACTTTCTTCTTTATATAGATGGATAAAGCAGGCTTCCTCTGTAATTATTTACTCATTAGTGTAATTCAGTTGCTAGCACAGATTTTATTTAAGCTCAGTTGACATAAAATAGACTACCCTCTCTGACAAAATTTCTATCAGCAGACAGACATATAAATATATTTCACTGTGATTAGATCTTCATGGTAACTCTAGGATGTAAAAGGTTGTGAATTATTATATTACATTAGATATGAGAAAATTGAGGCTCTATTAGTTTAAATGGCTTGTCTCAGTCAGTTAGAGTAAAAGCAGCAAAGTTGAGACTCAAGCCCTGCTAGGTGTTCCACCTTCAAATACTATCCTCTTTTACCTCTATTATGTAATATCCTCTTCATTAATAGATAAGACAGTAAAAATAATTGTTTTACTAGTTGCTGTTGTGGCCACAAGTTGACATGTCTTTGTTGAAAATTTTTTACACTGAATATATACCCTCTGAGAAGTTACTCTGGCATTTAATTAACCTGCACTGGCTTTAACTTTTCTTTTTCCTCAACGTTTACTTTAAGGTCAGAAACTAAGAGTGATATTAAGGACATAAATGTAATCACATATTTGAATATATTTCAAGGGCTACTCAAGAAGTCTCCTGGTTTTAAGATAATTATCAGAATTCCACTGGAGTTGTCTCAATGTAGGCAGTGCCATAGCCAGTCTTTGTAGATTGGAGTTATCAGCAGTCTTCAAACTTGGAGGTCACAGCATCCCGGGAGGGGCTCCTATTCTAGCCCTGGCTGATTCCAAAGATACTAGAATGATTAATGCAAGAAATAGCTTTCAGAAAATGAGACAAATTATATTAAAATTTGCATTTAGTTCACATTTATTTACATGAACTCTTTGGCATAAGGCATTTAATGCCCCTTTAAAAACCATGGATGTGAATAAGTGAGGTAAAGCATATATAGGGAAAAAGGGTTCCAACTTATTGCAGATTATTGCTTTTTAGGCCACTTTTTATTTCTTTAAACCATTCACTTACCCATAGGAGTCAAGGCTTTGACTAACACAAAGTGTAACACTGGAATTTGAAGGTAGATTTTATTCATTTGCATAAAATGTAAAGCCTG
Organism: Cacajao melanocephalus; assembly: GCA_963573385.1. Lineage (NCBI taxonomy): Eukaryota > Metazoa > Chordata > Mammalia > Primates > Pitheciidae > Cacajao > Cacajao melanocephalus. Next base: position 4,819 of record CAUYLG010020350.1, read on the forward strand.
CCACCAAGAAAGAATTTTGTCTTTCTTATATATAGAAGCCAATATTGTTCTAAGCCATTATAAGGTTTGAACACTTGGTTTCTTGTTTCTAGGTTGTATGACTAATACAAAAGATGATTACTAAATAGTGTGAACTCAAGTTACATCCTTCTATCCTCTCATTTCTCAATATCTTTAAATAAAACAATGCCATTTGGACACAGGCTGATGGAGCTGGAATGTGCTTCAGGGCAAAGAACTTAGTAAACAGGGATGGTTGTAAAATTATGCCTTTTTTTTTTTAAATTAAGCCAGACTAATGGTGTACTTTTCTGTTTAAGATATGCCAAAAATGAAATTAGAAGATTTGTTGTCAAAATTTTTACTCCTTTGAAAGTATCTATTTTTCTCATACTTTCTGTTTGAAATGTGGGTACTATGGTGTCACTGAATTCAAAACTATTTTTCTTTTCTTTTTGTAATTTGCAATTAAATCTGATCCCAAAAGACTGGTTGTTAAGGATGAACATGGCTCTTCCCACTGAATTTTCAGTAAAAGAATTATGGTGGGGATTGATTGGTAGATTAACATAAAAATTAAAATACAAAATCCCCTTGTTCTTACATGGCAAAATAAAGTAAAATCTCTTATTCTTAACTGCCTTTTCCTGAAACAGCGTATAATTCCACCATTTGTTCTCTTTAAAGAAAGATTTGAGCTAGAGAGAGACAGCTTAAACTCATCTCATCTGCTTGAACTGCTCTCCAAGTAGGTAATTGCAGAAAGAAAAGACAATTCTTTGATCTCAGTGAGGTGCTAATTTGTAAGATTTTTGAGCTGTTTGGGCCTTAGGAAGCAGGGATCAGTACCTAAACAATGGCATTTATCTGGCAGCCTATTACTGACACATTACTATCTCAGTACTTATTCATTTACACTGGTGTTTGAAGACAGGACTATATGTCAATAAAGGAATTAGACCAGACACCTTAGTCCATCAAGGTTTATCTCAGTTTGCTGACAGGAACAGTAGGTGACATTAAGCAACAGAAAACACTTCAAAGTTTCCTATCCTTGCTTTTGCAATGAAGACAAACAACATTTACTGCTTTAGCAGCAACAAACAATGAGCGTAAGACTGCAGAGGGAAGATGAAAGAGCACACCAAATTATCAAACACAAAGCCTGCCCCTACCCCATTTCTAGTCATCCCCTGAATTTCATTAGAGTGATTTTTAAAAAAGGGCTTCCAATGATAAGTTGTGTTCATTTGGACTTGTAGAAAACAACTCTATTGACAAGGATGGTAGGAAATGAATGAGTAAGAAAAGTTTACTTGACTATTCAGCAGCTACTCGTTTTTTTTTTTTTTTAGCCAATTTTTATTTTAAGTTCCAGGGTACACGTGCAAGATGTCCAGGTTTGTTACATAGGGAAATATGTGGCATGGTGGTTTTCTGCACAGATCAACCCATCTTCCAAGTATTAAGCCCAGCATCAATTGGCTGTTCTTCCTTATGCTCTCCCTCCCACCCCCCATAGGCCCCAGCGTGTGTTATTCCCCCCATGTGTCCATGTGTCTTCATCGTTCAGATCCCACTTTTAAGTGAGAACATGTGGTGTTTGGTTTTCTGTTCCTCAGCAGCAACTCTTAACTAAAGATTTCAATATTTGTTTATTTAGACATCTTTTCAAAAAACAGTCAAGGTGTGTCCACTATACGATAGACCTAGTGTATAAAGATGATGCTATGACTTTTACAGGTTCCTGGAACTATGAAAGGTAACATGAAGTTATATAACACCATTTTAGGTGAATGCAAGATTGTATTTGAGGGGCTCTGGAAATAAGATAGATGAATATGTCTCAAATGGATTGCCAAATGCTTAAATGGATTGGAAAACGTTTTTCAATTAAACAACATGTAAATTGAAAAATGTTTAAAAAAATACTTTCCAGCATCATCAAATAAAAATTCCTCCCAGATTTCTTCCTCTATACATCTCAATTTGGAATGACTTACTAGTGTTTGGGTATGTTTTATACACAATTTTGTTATATTTTTGAAATATAAATTAATTAGATTATTCAGTAAATATTCGTTGAATGCATACTATAGCACTCCTTGATCTAGCCTGATACAATGCAAAGAACAAGACAGTCTGCATCCTTATTGTTATGTGGAATAAAAAACAATGAACTGAAAATTTTATGATGCCGAAAATTATGTAAGGTGAAAGAACAAAGTGGTGGGATATAGAGTGAATGGAAGGAGATGGAAATAACATGAATGAAATTAGTATTGTAGATTGAGTGGTCATGAAAAGAAACTGTAGCGATAGAGAGTAATCATGAAGCAAAAGGAACATTTAGGCAGTGGGAACAACAGATAGGACAATATATTAACAGCTAGAAAAGGGGATAGTGAATGAGGGAGAGTGAGGTAGCAGATGAAAGCTGGAGAGGAAAACTGGGGAGAGACCATATTGAGGAAGGGAGGGGATATTAGGAGATGAAGGCATAGACGTAAAGGAGATCAATTTGTAGGTGATTTTAAGTACTGGTAAGAATTTTAGAACATAATCTAGAAGTATTCTTGTTGTACTCAAGTCATACAGCATTTGACTTCGTTAATTTCTCTTTCCTCCTGGAAACGCTCTGCCTCCCGGCTTTCAGATGGCACATTCTCCTGGTTATCTCCATCTTCACTAGCTGCCCCGTCTTGGTCTCTTTTGCTGCTCCTCCTCATCTTCCAGTTTACAATGGAGTGTCTCAGGGCTCCATCTTCAGACTTCTTCCCTTTTCTATTTACATTCACTTCCTCCATGATCTCACTCAGTCTCATGGCTTCAAATAACATCTGTAACAGAATGACTACCAAAATTATATTCCTAGCCTCTACCTCTCCTTTCAAATCCACATTTAAACATCCAACTGCCTACTTGGCATCTTGGCTTGGATGTGCAATCTGCATCTCAAATGTACCCCATCCAAAACTAAGTTTCTTGATATTCTCCCCCAAATCTCTTCTTCCCTTAGACTTCCTCATCTTAAGTAATGGCTGTTCCAGGCTTTCAGTTTATCAGACTAAAAACTCTGGAACCATTCTTGCTCCCCCTCTGTCTCACCTCACAGATGCTGAGCACGTTTTTAGCTCACCCAGTTCTAACATCTCACCTAAAGTAGAGCAGTAGAGTTCTAAGTGGTCTCCCCACCCACCTTGTTCCCCTTCAGACAGTCGTCACCTGTTCCTTTAAACCCTAAGCCAGAGCCTTTCTCTTCCCTGATCAACGTTATACTCAGAGTCTACACTATACTCAGAGGCTGAGAAGAAACTTTCTGGAAGTATGGCATTTATTGTGGGAAAAGACTTTTGAAATTATCTAATTCCTAAACAGGGGTGGGCGATCTACAGTCTATGAAGCAAATCTACTTTAATGCTGGGTTTTGTATGGTTCATGAGCTAAGAATAGTTTTTACAAATGGAAGTTTCAATTATTTGATGATAAGGAATACTAACTCTTTGAATTCCAGTTAAGCAAAATATTTCTCAGAAGAGGGAATTTCATTCCTCTGATTAGTAAACATGAATTAAAAAATAGTAATTATTATATTTTGAATTTTGTATTTAGAAAACAGTAGAGATTTCTTTTCTATCATTATCTTTCATTTTGCTTTGCCCCACGAAGCCTAAAAGGACTAAAATATTTGCTATTTTGTCCTCATAGAAAGTTTGCTGACCCTGCTTTAGACTTTTATTTTTTTTTAAACAAGGTCTCTGTCACCCAGGCTGGAGTGCAGTGGTATGATCACAGCTCACTGTAACCTTGACGTCCCAGGCTCAAGCAATCCTTTCACCCCAGCCTCCCAAGTAGCTGGAACTGCAGGTGCATATCACCATGCCTGACTAATTAAAAAAGACAATTTGTAGAGACAGGGTCTCCCTACGTTGCCCAGGCTGTTCTTGAACTCCTGGCCTCAAGAGACCCTCCTGCCTCAGCCTCCCAAAGTGCTGGGATTATAAGTGTGAGCTACTGCACCCATCCTAGACTAATTCTTTCATATTGCTGAAAGATAAACTGAGGCGTGGAAATTTTAGCTTGTTTTTCAGGGTTACCCTGAAGGAGAGCAATGACTCAAAGCCAGACCTAAACTTCTGGTTGCATTTCTATTCCAATATGCTATTCTATATCTTTGTTGTATATACAATAGGCTAGCAAATATTCATCTCATAAAATATGAAGGAAACTTAATCATATTGTTGAAATATTTTTTCAGTAAAATGCTAAATAAATGCAATAACATTGCAATGTCAGAATATACTCAATTTGAATAATGCACTTTAGTGTTAATTCAAAGAAAGACATTTGACTTATTTAATTGAAATTCAGTTGAGAGAAAGCTATCTGTCTGACTTAAGTTTTTTAAGATTGTGTAAAGAATTATGAAAATTACCCAAGTAATTACTGTCAATGAATGGTGTGTAATCCTGAATGTTTAGATAGGTATCTTTTCTTGCTTGGCCCTCAAAGCAGAGAATTAAGAATAGGTACCAGGGTAAGGTGGAAAATTATTTTGGGCGTGGGAATTAGTAGTTGGTGCCATTCTTTTCTGTTGTTCTACATTCTCCAAATGTCTTCATTCCTCATGCACTCAAAACTTACAAATTTCCCATAACCATATTTCTCATACATTTACCATTATTTTTTTAATATCATTATTAAATACACACAGCATAAAATGTGCCCATATTAATCATTTTTAAGTATACAGTTCAGTAATGGTAAGTATATTTGCATTGTTGTAAAACCAGTCACCAGAAACTTTAATTTTGTAAAACCGAAACTCTAACACATTAAACAAAAACTCCTCACTTTTTCCTCCCACTAGTCTCTGGCAACCCCCATTCTATTTTCTATTTCTATGAATTTGATGTCTCTAGATACCTAATATAAGTGGAATCAAACATTTTGTAACTGACTTATTTCATTTTGTGACTGACTTATTTCATGAATGTAATGTACCCAAGGTTTAATCCATATTGTAGTACAGGTCAGAATTTCTTTCTTTTTTAAGGCTGAATAATGTTTTGTTACATGTATTAAATATACATCACATGTTGTTTATCCATTCATCTCTTGACAGTCACTTGGGTTGCTTCTGCCTCTTGGCAATTGTGAATAATGAGGCCATAAACATAGGTGCACAACCATTTTTTTATAACCTGGATTACATGTCCTCAATTCTGACTGCTTTGCTCCTCAAAGCATTTAAACTGTTGATATTTTTAACTCATGAGAAGGATCTTTGAAGACATGAACAGAAGACACCTCTCCATTACGAGTGTTAAGCAAGTCTAGGAAACCCTCCCTGTAAATGTCTTTTTTTGCTACCTTGACTAAGATTGGGGTACCCATCCCTGGACCATTCTAAGACCGTAATATTATTGAAGAAAGTAGGGAAAGAGAAGGGGGCCCAGCATCAGGAAACATACACATAGGCTAATTGCGTAGACTTATTAGCATGTGGTAGAAATGTATCGGCTAATTGGTAGATTGGGTAGATTTATACCTGAGTCCCCAGGAAGCTATTGCAGGAGAACCCTTTTAATAAATTGTCTCTGTTTAGTAGTTGGCTGCAGGCAAGGCACAGTATTGAGCACCTGGCCAGGGAATCAAAAATTAGACTTATATGCTTAGAAAGTAACAAAACTGTACATTTTTCTAAGTACAGCAATTATAAGCAAAACTTGGTAAATCTAAATTTATGAACTAGTTGTAGGTGAAGCCTCTTTGTGATTAGAAAGATGTGAACTTGAGTTTTGGCCCTGCTGCTAGATAGTGACATGATTTCTGACAAACCATGGAGCCACACTGAGCCTCCATTTCCTCACCGCTTACACAGAAATAATAATGCCTGCCTCATGGGCTTATTTTGAGTATTACAATACAGATCACGCTCAGCAAATGGTAGCTCTTTTTTCTACTTTGATATCTATAATTGTTAATAATAGAGGTTGAAGGCCAGGCTAAGGAAACTCTTCTTTTTTCACATAGGACCCCACAAATTATCAATGCAAAAGAAAAATTTTAGTATTAGTAAAAACTGTAGTCTTTCTAACTTAACATACATATACATGGAATCACAGATGCAATAAAATGTACCCATTATAAATGTCCTTTCTTATGAAACTTTATATGCTAAACATAGGTACTCTTGAAAAAATATGCATATTCCAGGTTTATGAGTAATTCATTATTTTATAAAGCTGGTATTTAGACATGAACGCCATTTGGAGAAATGATACTTTTCATTCTGTCTGTGCTTGGATTAATGTTACACATCAGAGTCTAAGAATCCCCTAAATAAATACCATATGCTTCTGAATGTTGACTTTCTAAGTCTACAGCCAGTCCTTTTAATGAATTTCAATGCACAATTCAGAGTCAGCATCCTATTTCCTTAAAGGCACATAGGCAATGGTGGACAGAGTTTCCTTAAAGTGTTGGGGGTCCTAGTTAGGCACACAGTTTATTAGTTGCTAATTTCTCCTATTCAGGAATGGATATTACTCAGGTTTGTTGTTACTGTTATTGTTGTTTTGTTTGTTTGTTTGAGACAAAGTCTTGCTCTGTCCCCCATGATGAAGTGCAGTGGTGTGATCTCAGCTCACTGCAGCCTCCACTTTCTGATTCAATGATTCTCCTGCCTTAGCCTCCTGAGTAGCTGAGATTACAGGCATATGCCTCTACGCCTGGCTAATTTTTGCATTTTTAATAGAGATGGGGTTTCGCCATGTTGGCCAGGCTGGTCTCGAACTCATGACTTCAGCTGATTCATCTGCCTTGGCCTCTCAAAGTGCTGGGAATGTAGGCATGAACCCTAGTGCCTGGCCTCAGAGTATTTGTAAGAGAATGGTAAACACGACTGTAGGAAAATGCAGGGAAATGACCCTTGAAAATGTAAATTTCCCTGGACCTGTTGTCCACGTCTCTGCTCTCGTTTCTCCTTACCACCAATGTTTCAACCCTTTGGAGAAACAGAATGTAATACAGATTACCAGTCCAATAGTTGTCAAGAAAGGGGAGTATTTTTATGGGGAATCTGGGTTCTCATATGCTTCAAGTCCAATTAATCATCCCATCTACATCATAAGAGGGAAGGCTGCCTTGATTATCAATAAACGGAAGTCTTTTATGGGTATTTGGATAATATCTAAGAAACTGAAAGGAACAGAATGGGACTTCATAAACAAATATGTTTATCTAACATACATGTGTTCAACACTGGCATATGTTCCATCACCACCACACTGGCATATGACACAGTGATGGGTAGCCTGAAGTCCCAACCCAAAGTTTCTTAGTATTATGAGAGAGAAGATGTACATAATACAGCTAATACTTATTGGGCACTTACTAATAACGTATACATATATTAATTTGTAATCTGCACAACAACCTCTGAAGTTGGTACTATTAGTCTTCCCTCTCCCCGTAATATTGAGGCAGCCAGGATTAGTCCTTGGTCAGGGTCACATAAATAGCCAGGAATTAAATCTCAGGAAATTTGACCCATGAAAACATGGTGATTCTCTTGTACACACACAAAAGCACTGTGGAAAGGTGACAGATATTAGAACATGGGAAGATATATTGAAATTGGCGCTCAGAAAAGGTATTCGGAAGATTGACATTCATATGGGGCTTTGAATATTAGATAAGACTTGGGTGTGAGGAGGAAAGTGAGGAACTGGAAAGGTTGGTAAAAGCTCAAGGCCTGTAAAGATATAGAAATTGCTGTGTTCTGTTGGAGCATAGCACCCATGAGAGATTGTTAGTCATGAACAGGCAAGTTGCTCCAGCCCATAGAAGACTGTGAAGTGCAAGATTTAATGATGATCACTTTCTTTGGCAGGTAAAGAGCATCCAGCGAAAAAATCTTCAACAGAAAATTGACATATTTTTAAGCTTCTCTTTAGGAAGATTAAGCTGTATGTTTGCAGATGGAATTAGTGGAGAGATAGACTAAAGGCAGGGAAAAGTTAGGATGCTATTGCTAAGTTCTGGCAAAGAATAATAAAGGCTTAGGCTAGAACATTGTTAATGTGGACTGAGAAAGATGGATATTGGAAAATATAGATAAGATACAGTATCAACGGAACTGAGCAAAGCAGCAGATTTCAGCAGAAGAATTTCTGAAATGAACTTTGAAAGATGTACTTGGTTTTTATTAGCTAGAAAGGAGGTAGGCAAACATTCTTAGTGGGGAAATAAGCAAATATTGGTTTCTGTCTTCAACTATTTTGAGAATATCCAGCCTTCAGAATCCTACCCTGGCACTGACTAGCATTTCTGCCATATCAGTCTTGACCTCCACTAAAAAGATTATGAGATATACAGTGGGTACTCATTATAGACTTGATAGTTTTCAAATGGAGAGAAGAGCTGTGGATTATTGGGGGTTGTACATTCGTGTCTCCTACATAATGAAATGATTCTTAATGCTGAATCAATGTTTTTTTAAAATTTCTCTTTGTTGTTTTTCCTTTTATTAAAATCAGAAAAGTCTTTCAGAATGATTACTGATTCAGATACTTTAAGGGATTAAACAATTTAAAGTTTTTTTCTCACAGATTAACACTGTTCCACTGTTAGAATTTAAAAGAAATCATGTAACTATGGCTAATATTTATCCTATACAGATTGCTTTTATGAAAACATCTTTGTATGTATAAAACTGCTCAAAATTGGGAAAATACTTATACAGTAGCCACCTGGTTAGAGTCCAGAATATACAGCATATAAAAGCTATTTTATGTACTTTACATTCTTAAAATAACATCTATTACTTGTGGTTAGTGATCTTTCATTGCCTTTAATTTGTGGACACTTACTAACCGCCACTTGTGGGTCTTCAGGGAGCAAACCCTTTCACAGAAATTTTATTTGCCACCATGAAGACTGTGAGGATGGAGGGACAATTAAATATTTATTCTGTGTTTAACAGCATCCTTTGAGAGTTGAAACAAGGCTTTCAAAATGTAAATCTGTAGAAGAAAATAATCCTCAAATGCAACAACCCTCTATAATTCTCTGGAGAATGGGACAAAAGGGGCCGATCCAAGTGTATCAAGTCTAGGAAGTCGCAGCATATTTCACAAAAGAATGACTTGAAACAATGAAACTCCAGAAATATAAAGTAAAGCTCTAAGGGTAAAAAAAAATGAAGACTATTGTGGTTATTGTGGCGTATTCTTATGAGGTATAGACTTATTCTCACCCAGTCTTTTTGTGTCTCAATAGGATAAAGTCATGGGCCTGACAAAGCTATCTCTTCCATTTTCTAAGTGCAGGACATAGACATTCTACCCTTCTGAATTCCAGTCTTTCCACATGTAAATTAAAGAAAATGATACCTGATTGACTTACATGTATTATGGGGTACTGTGTGGGTCAGAACCAAAATAAGATAAGGTGTATGTTTTATAAACTGTAACATATTATACATAGGTAAGATATTATTATTTTGAAATGTAGATCATCATACCCTATCTTTTCTACTTTGTAGAGAGGTTGTGGCCAGGCATGGTGGCTCATGTCTATAATCCCAGCACTTTGGGAGGCTGAGGCGGGTGGATCACAAGGTCAGGAGATTGAGACCATCCTGGCTAACACGGTGAAACCCCATGTCTACTTTAAAAAAATACAAAAAAGTTAGCCAGGCATGGTGGCACGTGCCTGTAGTCCCAGCTATTCGGGACACTGAGGCAGGAGAATCATTTGAACCCGGGAAGCAGAGGTTGCAGTGAGCTGAGATCATGCCACTGCACTCCAGCCTGGGTGATAGAGCAAGACTCCCATCTCAAAAAAAAAAAAAAAATGTAGAGAGGTTGTAAAGACAGATATGTGTAACAGACACCAAGAACTAAAGGCTTGGAAAGAAAATATATAATCTCTCATTATCTTTTATTTAATTATATTAACATAACAATGAAGAAAACCCATCTGTTTTGGCTTTCACTCTGTGGGAAAAAACTGAAGGGCTGGATTGCTTTTCTTTGACTCAAATAGAAGATTTAAATCTGAAAAAACTATACTTTAGCAAGTTGAGGATATATGGCTAGGCTATATCTATAACCAGAGGTGTTTACTTGTATATTCTTTGAGCATATTCCTACCTTGAAAGTGTAAAGGTATCATTTTTTTCCTTAAATTCAAGGCCAGGACTCAGACTTTGAACCCTGAACTTGTTAAAGACATGTTGTTTCAAACTGTAGTGCTTTGTGGATTCTGAAGAATATTCAAACATTTAATAATGGAGGCAAATTTGTTTCAATGACCTACCCTTTAAAGTTCTCTATCCTGCTTGCTCCCAACAGAAACAGGTTCAATGCCAAGTAAGAGACCTGGAACAAAGCAACCTAAAATCAGAGTGGGGAGTAATTACATTCTTCATATTTTTATTTGTTCATTTTTCAACTGAAGGCAAATAGCTGGATTATGTGCTGTCAAGTTTAGAAGCTCAATTAATTTTCAGATCAAGGTTTGCACTTTGGTGCAACATTTCAGTCAAAAGTAGTCATTGTTTCTCACTTACATGCCGAGTTGAATCACCTTAAAAGACATCAGCATAATATGGGTGTTTGAAGACTCTTGAGATGCCTAAGGAAAAGAAAATGGGCTCAAAAATAAAGAAAGTCTGCTGGTTCTAACAGCGCCCACACCGACCATTCTGTTGATGCCGTCTTAACAGCAATTATAAGAAGGCGCTCAGGGACTTAGTTGTACGTATATTAGAATTATAAAAGAGTGTCACTAAAACATTTTGCTTGAAGAAATCACTTCTTACTGTATCTGTCAATTTAAAAGACTGTCTTCTTTAATAAAATATCAAGTAACTAAACAAAACATTGGATATTTGATGATAATATCATGAAGTTTGCCCAGGGATAATAGATTAATAGTGAGATCATATTTTAAATCCTGCCCTCCTGTTAAATCGAGGCAGCAGCTAGACTTGAAATTCACACAAGAATTTAGATAACAACATGATCAAATTTCTAACTTTTGAATTCAAAAGTCTAGCCATGACCATGAGACAAAAGATTAGTAAGAAGAAAACCAGAGGAGTAGGTGGAAGCTCGTGTTCTGTCCCCTTGATCTCTCTATAGAGAACAAGAACTTGAGTTGGGAAAGGAAAGAGTCAGAGGGAAACAGAACCTTCTAAGGAGCTACAGTACTTTGCCTCTGTCTCAGAGTTAAATACCTCTGGGAGGGAATAGCAGAAAGCTTTGGGGGACCTGGAAGCAGAAGAAAACTGTGTCGTTTCCCAAGTGAACCTGGAAATGACTGTGCTGCATCTGGGACAAAGGGCTTGAGCTGTGCCACAGAGTTCCCTGCATCTAGGCTTGGAGTGGAAGTAGTAGAATGGTTCCTTTGCATTCAAGAGCAGCTAGGATTTTATGAGGGCTGTTAGAGGCAGCCTCAGCAACATACCTGCAGCCTCAGTGTGGAAGGGAAGTAGCAGAAAATCCTGCTATCAATGAAAATCCTGCTGTCAAGGAAAGTAGCATTAAATTCAACAAGATAGCTGGTAGATGTGAATAGGCCTTTCTATTGGAAATACGATACAATGCTCTCTGCTCTCCTCAAAATACTTTGGTGCTGTGGAAATCTAGCTCTAGATACTACAGTTCTAGGTACTAGATACTAGGTCTGGTGGATAGGGTTAGAAATTGCCTGAGATCAAGTTTCTATCATCTGGCATTATGAGAGCTTGCGATGTTCACAAAGAGAAAACTAAAGAGACTTTGCATATCTGGGCCTTATTCTAAATTTACATACAACAAATTATATTTCTCATACTAAATTAGGGAATATGTAAACCCTGGGCTTTTCGAGAAACACTCCTCTAGCTTCCTTCCCAATTCTTCATTCCTTGGGTTTGGCTTCTCTGTAGCTCACTACCAAATCACTTTCTCTTTATCATTACCCAGAAATCTGTCTAACTCAAGCAATGGATTAGACTCCTCTCTTCATGGTAGCTTTTATGATAACTTCATGTGGTCATATCTACTTGGGTAAAAACCCTTAATATATTTTAATAGCTTATGTGTTTTTCAAGGTACCATATTACCTTCAGCAAGTGGAAGAATCAGACATATTGATGGAGACTGTCATCATATAAATATTTTAAATAGTATGTACTTACTACCCTCTGAGTCATGCCTTTTCTCTGCCTTGATTGGCTGAGTTTGTGCCTAAACATGCGTAGTCACACTCGACATACCAGCACATCTTTAAAGGATGTGTTGAGAAATTTCTTGTCTCCTTGTCTTTCTTCCTCCACCCACAATCCAAGTGCATATTACTGCCACACTCCCGTTCAACACACCTCTACTTCAGCTTGCTTCCTTCAGAAATTGGGTTTCCTTAAATAACTTCTTTGTGACAAAACATCCGTTTTTTAAATTAACACTGTATTCATTTTTTAACTGCTCATTCCAGCTGTCTGGCTTGGAGGAATCCTCAGAACCTAAGAAAAAATAAAGTCTTAGTCCTATAAGTTGAGTGAGGTACAGTGTTTCTTTGGGCTACCAAATTGTACTAGTTAACCTAAAGTGACCTCTGGTTTTTAAGTGGTCAATTTAAACCACACTCTATAAAAGGGACCATACTATATAGGTTGAGTAAACTTTGAAAGTGGTGTCTATAATTAGAATGCTATACTGAAATGACTTGCTGGCATGTTGTCATCTGTGCATACTGAATACATTTCCACAAAATTGTTTCAGTTAATCCTTCTTTGGGGTCCGTCGTGGGGGGCCTGCAATTCACTGCCTTGTACTTATTCAACTGCCAATGAGCCTCTGTGAGCACCAGCACGTCGCTAAGATCTTCTGAGCTATATGAGTGGTCTGCCCATGGTTTTTCCCTATGCTTGTGTTGTTGGGGGAAGGGAGAAGGTGAGAGATGGGAGATTCAAAGTTTTAAAAAAAGAAATCTAAGTGTTGTTTCAAGCCTTAACGCTAAGCTCCAGATATACCTCTTTCTCAAGGTGGTATATTCTGCAACCAAGAATGCTGGGACATTCAAAAATGCAGGTCAGAAAAAAAAATCTCTGTCCTCATTTTAAAAAGTTTCTCAGTCACTATTATTTCACTTTGCCCCCATCCTTGGTCACACCGGCCACTGCGTTAGCATAGGGATTGAAAAGGTTTGTCAGTAAAGGGCAATGAGGTCTCAGCCATAAGTACTCAATTCTGCATTTGAAGCTTGAAACCAGAGATAATATATAAGCCAACAGGCATAACAGTATTCCAATAAAACTTTATTCGTGGGTATTGAAATTTGAATTTTATACACTTTTCATGTGTGATAAAATATTTTTTATTTTTTCAACTTCTTAATAATGGAGAAACCATTCTGAATTCGCAGGGTATAGGAAAACAGCAAGAGGGCTGGGTTTGGCTCTCGGGCCACAGTTTGCAGACCCCTGCTTTAGCATTACCCAGGTACGGAGAATCATAGTCACTTTCTTGGCTCAGCATAAAAACAACTGTTTGTTGTACATTGACTGTTCCCTCCGGGCCACAGCCAAACATCATGTATGAGGAGGAGTTTTCATTCATCCTTCAAATGCTTCCATGTCTTAAGCCAACAGCTTCTATGGTGCAGCAGGAAAAGTTCTCAGCTACTTACAGCCTATGCTGGTGCCTCTGGGTGTCCCAGACAACAGATCTGATTATTACCACACGGCTCCAGTGTCATTCATGCAGGCCAATTTGCTTTGGCCATCTAAAAAAAGCTGCCTCCGTCTGTCTCTGGGAGTAAATTCTGTAGTGGAAATGGGCAGGCCTTTGCTCTCAGAACACAAGCCCAGAGGGCGCTTTTGGCATTGGGACACTTGCAGAGCGCCAAACCACAGCTGTGAAGGGAGTGTGAAGGGAGGAGTCTGCAGCAACCCAGGAAATAGCCCAGCTGGGAAGGGATGTCAGAAAGTAAGACAGCTTAGGGACAGACCAGGCCTCAGAAGAGTGTGCACATCTGGCACTGGTACCCTCGTTTAACTTGCTAGCATGATGTGAGACTCCAGGCCTTCGTGACTGCCACTGAACTCACTTTCCCTTCCTTGGCAATCCATTCAACCCTCTATTCCCCAAGTGCTGCCCACTTCTAGCTACAGAAATGGAGTGCTCCAGGTTCTAGATGATAATCCCTCTTTCTGGTCTGGGAGAAAGGAGTATTTATCCTCTGAAAACAAAAAAGACTCTTTTCATACATTTGACTCCAATGGTCAATATCCATTTCCTTCAAAATTTCATCCCAGAAATCTTTCCCGGTTACTTCTCTGCTCTTTTTCTCACTCCCTTTTCTCCATACCTAAGAAGGTTACATATGTCTAAGTATGCATTCAGCTTTTGCAGCACTGTGATTTGTAGTATAATTTTGGTTTCCATGGCCATCTCTTCTAGATTTTTAGAGACCATGGGACAAGAACAGTGATTTATATTCTTTGTAACGCAGATCATCCCTCATATATTGTTCTGCACATAATGGATCCTCCATTAGTCCATTTCATTGGTGAAATGTGCAGCGGAGCTTTTCTGAAGATGCCTATGCTGGGAAGGCAGTCATTGCTCACACATTTACCTTTACTCTGATAATCACTGATGTCTGCGTTCTCTTTATACCCATTCTACTGGTGCACTTTTTGTCACCAGATGTGAGGATGATCCGGCCGCAACAATTATTACTCCACTAACCTCTAGTGTCAATTTAATGGAACCGGCTATTAGACTTTTCTAATTTTTGCCTTTTTTTCTTTAGCCATTGTCTCTATCAATTAAATATGATACATATATATACACATATATTCTATTTATATAAATCACCTATTTCCTTTAAGATCATAAAATGTCATTATCCATAATTATATCACAAAAAATGATCATTGCTAACATTTTAATATTCTTTATTTTGATTCAGCTTTTATTTTTAATTATCTTCTCAAAATATTTAGTAATGTACATTTTTTGAGGAGATCAATAGATTCAGAGTTATATATCAAATAAGCCAGTCCAGAAATTCTATTGATGGGCAGAAAAATAATTACAGGTGTGACATAGATTAATTTGTTTTCTTATGAGTGTATTTGTTTTATTTATAGCAAGGAATACTGATTCTTCATCTGTATTGATAATACAAACTTTTGTCACTATATATTAACTTAAGAAGTCACTTGATATGCAGACATAACAAAAGCCGTTGAGGGTGATAATGTGAATTGCTCAAGTTTGGGACACACTGTCTGAATTTGTCACTGATTTATACACTGTGCAAGCACAATGCTAGGCACTGCAGGAGAGTCACAGGTGAGTAAGACACGGGTTCGCCTACTGAAGCATTCGTGATATCTGTCACCGTGATGCTGTAAAACAGCTGCACATCATGCTTTCTAAGGCGAATATTTTCACCTCTGCTAGGAAATAGTGAAATTAAGCTAGATGTTACGATAATAATGTGCTGTAGAGTAGCTTGAAAGGTCTTTGAGGCTAGTCGTGTTTCCTAATTAACACAGCTCAAACGTGGCACTTGGGTGGCTTTGTCATGACATTTTGAAAGTGTAATTTTGGCAGGGAATGTCAGTGATCCAGGTTCCATGGTTTGACAAATTCTGCAGCATTTGTGAAATTGTGGCTGATTGAGGTTAGGGGAGATAGACTCTAGTCTATCTAGACTGGGTTGGGCTGAACAGACAAACAGTACAATTGGCAATCACATGGTTAGCAACTACCAGCACCTCTGAGGCACTTAGTCTTTTTGAGGGAGTAGAAGAAGGGTAAAGAAACCGAACTCATTAGTTGGCTTTAAAATCTATTACTTGTAAAATGATGCAGCCACTATGGAAAGCATAATGGCAGTTCCTCAAAAAAAATTAAAATAGAATTATCATATGATCCAGCAATTCCACTTGTAGGCATGTATCCAAAAGAAATAAAAGCAGGGACTTGGACAGCTATTTTTACATCATGTTCATGGCACCATTATTCACAATAGTCAAAAGATGGAAGCAACCTAAGTGTCCATTGAGTGATAAATGGACAAAATGCAGTATATACATACATATCATGGAGTATTATTCAGCCTTAAGTAGGAAGGAAATTATGACACGTTACACACGGATAAACTTAAAGACATTATGCTGAGTGAAATAAGCCAGCCAGTCACAAAAGGAAAAATACTATTTATGTGAGGTAGCAAGAGCAGTCAAATTCACAGAGACAGAAAGTGGAATAGTGGTTGCCAGGGGCTAGGGGAGAGAAGAATGGGGAGTTATTGTTTAAGGGGCACAGAGTTTGTATTTGGGAAGTTAAAAAGTTCTGGAGATGGATGATGGTGATGGTCGCACAACAATGTGAAGGTACTTATGCCACTGAACTGTACAGTTAAAAATGGTCAAAACAGGCCTGTAATTCCAGCACTTTGGGAGGCTGATTCGGGTGGATCACCTGAGGTCAGGAGTTTGAGACCAGCCTGGCCAACATGGTGAAACCCCGTCTCTACTAAAAATACAAAAATTAGCTGGGCATGCTGGTGCACACCTGTAGTCCAGCTACTCAGGAGGCTGAGGCAGGAAAATCACTTGAACCTGAGAGGCAGAGGAACCGAGATCATGGTACTGTACTTTAGCCTAGACAACAAAGTGAGACTCCATCTCAAAAAAAAAAAAAAAGGTTAAAATGATAAATGTTGTTTTATATCTATTTTATCGCAATTTAAATAAGAAAAAAAAGAAAAGGATCTATTTTTCCTGACTTCTTCTTAGAGTAGCTCTCTTCTGTGTTCCACATGTGAACACAGTCTCTGCCAGTGGTCCACATTGTACACTTGGCCAGATGCAATGTCTGCGTGCAATGAAGGGGTCATGCTCCATATTGAGTTTTGTTTTCTATTTTATAGTAACCCCATAACAAGCCCTTTGCTTCCAGGTAGCCTTACTCCTGCTGGAATCTACTTGTTTGAAATGGAAAGTTTCACCACAGCACAAGTGGAACATTTTGTCTTTGCTCCCTGAAATGTTGTAAGCCACAGTTTAACAGGCAAACAATAGTCGAGGCCAGGGAAATTATCCTTGGACAATGGGTTTGCTGAGCAGTGTACTCTCACCTCTACCATCAGTCTTTCCGATGGGCCTCAGTTTCCTTCCTATGAAAAGAGCCAAATAGTGACCGAGGCTCAACGTGGAAAATAATTTGTCCAAATTGGGCTCTAATGATGCAGGAAAAGCAATTCCTTGGAAAAATGATGCTACTCCCTTCACTTTTTGTAGACTAGTCCCTATAAGCTCCCTTGTGTCTTACCTTGCACTAAAGGGGAGCAATCCTTTCCTGTTAACATAACAAAGAAAGATAAATCAGCAGGCTACTTAATGTGATGGTGAAGCATGGGCTCTGAAGTCAGTCTGCCTGTATCCCAGTCTTACCACTAGCTGAGTGATCGTGGGCCTAGTTATGTGACCTCAGTTTCCTTATATGTGAAACAGGATGATAGTAATGGTCTACTTCACAAGGTTGCTGTATGGATGAAATGAGTTATTATTTGTAAAGCACTTAAAGCAGGGCTTGGTACCTAGTGTGGACTATATAAATACTCACTGTTATTATTAGCTCCAGCATGCAGAGATAAACTCTCCAGGGCTGCTTGAAGGGTACAGTGACATCCTCAATACTCACCCAGGATGACGTGATGGAGCATACACTTTTAAGAGTGGGACAACTTGTGTTTCAATTCAGTTGCAACCATTTATGCACTGTGTGACCTCAAACAAGTCACTTGAATACTTGAGCCTTAGTTTCATTACTACCAGAATTAGCAGTAAAAGAAACTGCCTTTTTCAGTCTCTTAATGTGTAACTGTGTGCATCCAAGTTGTAAAGGCTGTAATACTTCTGTTACAATTATTATTGCTTTCATCTCTGTTTCTTTTACCTCTAGCCTGAAAGAAAGCAGAAAGGAAAACTATTTTAAAAACCTAATAGCTATTTTAAATGATAGAAAATGGTATATGCTTAATATAGAAAATATAAAAAATAAGGAAAAGTATCTAAAAAGTCATTATTGTACCCCTTAGAAAAAACCACTATTAACGTTATGCTCTTTCTTAGTTACCATAATGTGTCTTAATGCTTAAGGTTTCTGTGTAGTTTTTTTCTCTTCTCTGGGCAAGATCCCAGTTTAGAAGGGCTATGTATGAAAAAAAATTAAATGCTCTTGATTTTTAAAGCTTCATTTTGTTTAAGAAAATGAAAGATTTTATGTTCAGACTTATTGCTACAGCAAGAAAATTATAATAATTTGGCTATGTTTACAATGACATTTGAGAAGTACTTTCAAACATGCCTAATTCCCTATTATACAACAAAACCAAAAATGGTTTTAATTTAATGTATTTTATTTCACTAATGCTACGTACACCTGAGTAAAGTGATAATGAATTATAAAGTTCTATAGTAATGCTAGGCACAGTGGCTAACACCTGTAATCCTAGTGCTTTGGGAGGCCAAGGCAGGAGGACTGCTTGAGGCCAGGAGTTTGAGACCAGCCTGGGTAACACAGCAAAGCTCCATCTCTACTTTTTTTTGTTGTTGTTGTTGAAACAGTTTTGCTCTTGTTGCTAAGGCTGGAATGAATGGCACGATCTTGGTTCACTGCGAACTCTACCTCCCGTGTTCAAGCGATTCTCCTGCCTCAGCCTCCCAAGTAGCTGGGATTACAGGCATGCACCACCATGCCCAACTAATTTTGTATTTTTACCAGAGATAGGATTTCTCCATGTTGGTAGACAGGACCTCAGGTGATCCACCCGCCTCTGCCTCCCAAAGCACTGGGATTACAGGCGTGAGGCACCGTGCCCAGCTAGATTTTTTTTTTTTTTAACTAGCAGAGCATGGTGGTGCACGTGTAGTCCTATTTACTTGGGAAACTGAGGTATGTAGACTGCTGGCACCCAGGAATAGAGGCAGTAGTAAGCTATGAGTATGCCATTGCACTTCAGCCTGGGTAATAGAGAGAGACTTTGTCTCCATTCAAATAAAAATAAAAATAAAATCCTACAGTGTTTGCATGTATAACCTTAACAACTGTGAACAAAATAGAGGCTTTCTTAAAGTGAGGCTATTTCTCTACTTGGAAGCAACCAATTCAAATAAACTCAGTTCCGGAGAAATGAGTTATCGGTTTGTGTTAGAAATGAATTTACCAAGGCTGGGTCATGACAGTAGTATGGTTCAATTTCTCCATTGCCTATTTAAATTGCCATTGGAGTGAGAAGGCCTTGGGAATAGCTGGCAGACTTGGAAGAATCTAGGTGACTTCCTGCCTTTCCCTAGTCACATATGACTTCTTAGAAAAACTGGCACTCATACTCTTCCTCATTTGTTGTGCCTCAACCTCCAGCCATCCTTTCATCCGTCCCTTCCCTAATCCCCTCTCCCTATTCTTTGGAAGTCACAGAAGTTTTATATTAAGCATTATGATCGATCCTCCACAGTAAACAAAAGTATTAGACGCTTTCATGAAATAATCATTAGTCATTGGTATTTTTATCAAAATTAAAAAAAAATTCTCATAACTGAAAATTATGATTTGATTCCTAGTAAGAGGTAAGGTCTTTGATCCTCCCTGCAATCTGGCTTTGGTGGTGGTGGTAAGTGAAACAATCCTCTTGTTCTGTCTGCTATATTTAGAAGAACAGCAGCATTCTTTCACGGAATTGTAGCAGAAGAGAAAGTAGAGATCATTTGTTGTGGGAACCTGTTTAAGATCATAGATGGACCTCATGGTAAATATTTTTACCCAAACATGCACCTTTTTTGACCAAGAACAGACTGATGAATGTGAAATGGAGATTTTTTTTTTTGATGTGAATGTTAAATGTTTAACCGAGGCAATGGTTGATTGACATGTATCTCTGTAAGTGAGAAACAAAGAAACCCGCTTTGCTTGTCCCAAGCCATCTCCTGGAAGCCCTTGCTCTGTTCAGTTAGTGCCCTTAGGTCAAACAAACACAAAATTAAGAAAACAACATTCAAAGAAATGGTGGGTGGCAGAGCAGTTGGAAGGATTGGAAAGGGCTCAGTATTTTCTTTATTTCCTCTGAGCTCATTACTTGCTCTGAGTAGGTTAACCAGGAAGGGAAGATAAACACTATTTAGTTAATAAGTCCCATAAGAATCCGGCAGAATGTCTTTTCTGATTTACCATTGTATAGTTGGAATAAGCACAGTATCCTCTTTGCTTGTACCTTTTTCCCAACCAACTTTGAAGTCCATGAATAATTTACAGTGTGAATAAATAGCATGAGCTTGCTTTTCACATCTTTCTCAGGTCAAGAATGTGAAATGTGTGTGAGACACGTTATGGGAAAAGGCAACATTATTTGGGCCTCTTCTCTTAATGCAATCACATAGAAATCAAATAGAAATATTTCCTGACTTAATATTTGCAGCCTAAAACAGATTTTCTTCTTTCCAGTTTGGGGAGTTAAAAACCAGGAAGGAACGTGTCTATATTTTTTTAGTACTTAGTGACCCAAATTGACCCTCATGATTCATTCACCAGCTTTGGTCCCTACCAAACAAATAAAATCCCTTTAAGAGCTGGTTAAATACAGTGCTGGGGTAAACCAATTCTCCTCACATGGCTGAGCAGTAGTGCATCCTTGGCTTTCTGTACCTTAGGACCAAATGTAAATGTTCAATTCAATTAACCTTAAAAAATATATGTGGAGGAAGGGGTAAGAGAAGAAGGACAAAGGAAAAAGAAAAGGGAACTAGAGAAAAAAGGATATTCATGGGATTTTCATTTAAATTTAATAAAATAATTAAAAAAAATAACTGCCATGAAAGTAAGCAGTAATTGACAAGTAGTGAGCCTAAAATAAGCTTTATGTTATCTTTCAGAAAGGGAATGACTCTACTTAATGTTGATGAGGCATTGTAATGTGCATATTGATGGCTTTTGCTGAATCATCTGCACTCTCTGGTCCCCACTGTGGCTGACCACATACATTGTGGGATGGTAAGGGTTAGAGTCTATGCAGTGGAATTTCTTCCTACCTGAAACTATTCTGTCTATATTAAGTCTGTTTCTTAACGAAAAAGTTGAAAATAAGTAAATAAAAAATATTAACTCTAGCTTAAGCATTCTATCTTCGAAATCACTGAAGGCCCAGTCACTTTTAAATTGACAATCTCTATAACAGGAGAACATCACTAGTGATTATAATGAATTCTAAAGGAATCCTTGTATATCAGTAAAAAATATTGTGAACATCTGTTTTCTCAATTGGATAAGCTGGTATTAAAACTCTGAACCTACGAAAAAGTATTGAACTTTGGAATATTTTCAAAAATATAGATAAATTAAAAAATATGTATAGATATGGATATTTATATTTTTCCATTTCAGTATACTTCTCAACTGTACAAAATTAATACCAATGCACCATTGTTGCAGATATTATACTGAAGGAACAAGAGTTCCACAATGAGTAAAGACAGCTATAGATAATAATAATTTTTTTTTTTTGCTTATTTTAGGGCATAAAATATTTTTTTTGAAAATGGTTGGTGTTAATAGGAAATATCATGGTGCCTATGTTTTTGCCTCATGGTACACTGGTTTCAACTCAGATCCTGAAAAAATAGTAACCAAAAAATGAAACTAATTTAACAACACAAGAACCGTTGTATTAGACAACAAAGCTACAGGACCCAGCAAACCAAATGAAAGTCATTCTTGGAGAACCAAACAGTAAACAGCAGGCATTCCTTAAAAATATTGTGGCCAAAGCTTTGGTAGTCAAGAAGAACTTAGAGCTATAGCAAATAGACTGTGATAATATGTAAATATAAGGGCCATAATAAAATGAATTGAACAGCATCACAGGAAGGGTGGAGGAAGAGTGGTATAGGATACACAGAGGAGAAGCAAGAAGAGCTCCAGAGAGGACAAAAGAAGAGGAAGGGAAAGTGAGATCTGAACAAACACCTTCCGTGTAGTCACATGTGAGTGGTTTTTCAACTTTCTTAGAAGGACAGAATAAGAAATCCTACCTAATCCCAATACATACTATATTTTGCTATATATAGACATTAGACTAGTATATAGTAAGTTATGTAAAAAACAAACTGTATTGATACTCATGTGGAATCTGTGCCTTCAAGATGTTAAAGAGCCACATATGATATTATATATAAAATTTATATTTTCAACCTTCATTGTAGTTTTTTTTGTTTTTTTTTTTGTTTTTTTTGTTTTTTTTTTAACCATGGAGTTCTTGTGAACAGAAGAATGAATAATAAATTACAAAATCATCTTGAGGAACAGGTGCTGGACATGCCTGCGTCTTATGTGCCTGCTTTGCAGGGTATGCTGTTGAAAATCGTCCC
Source organism: Cacajao melanocephalus (assembly GCA_963573385.1). NCBI lineage: Eukaryota > Metazoa > Chordata > Mammalia > Primates > Pitheciidae > Cacajao > Cacajao melanocephalus. The sequence goes on from CAUYLG010020350.1 coordinate 27,254, forward strand.
CAAGCAAAATTAAATGACCATGTCACAAAGCTTCATGCTACCCTTAAGTAGTAGAATATCTCAATGTTCAATTCCAAAATGCTAAATGCTACTCATTATTTTCACATGCTAGTATAAGGTCACTTCTCAAAAATTACTGCATTGTTTTTATAAAATCATAATTTAAAGACTTCAGGTTTTATTGCCCCTAGATGGCAATTTGGCAATAGTCTCCAAACTTTAAAACTTTTCATCTTATTGAAACTAGGAACTTATCCTCATGGGTATGCTCAAGAATTAACTTTAAGTATGCTTGTGATACTGTTGAAAATATAGAAAAGTTGGAGGAAAAAACTCTAAGTGTCCCTTCTGATGCAATAAGTTATGCTGTATTTGCCCAATGGAATTTGTACATTTCATAAACAGAATTTTTAATAAAAATTACTTAATAGCTTAGAACATAGTCATGATATGGTTATCTTTGAGTGGAAGGTTTATGTGAGATAATTTATTGCCTATGTCATTTTAAACTATTTATGATAAACCTATATTGTTATTAAAATATAAAAGACTAAAAATTAAAATATAAAAACTCTAGTTTTTTAGGATGGGCAGACCAGTAGAATGGTATCTGCCAATGCATGTTTGCTTAACATAGCTTATTCTATTCTGCATGTAACATATTAGACTAGTAATTCTCATAAAGGTAAATGAGTATCAATTACTGAATAGCTTCCTGGTCATGAACTAGATGCCCTGGGAAAATAACCAAAGAGACTCATTTCATAGCTTCCAAAAGCTCATGCGAATTTGCTGTAACTCAGAATTAGAAGTTGTTAGAAATACAGGTTCCTAGATAGACTGAATCAGAGCCTCTGCAAATAGAGCCTGGTTCACAAATCAGTATTGAACAACCAATAAAATCAGTTTAGGGAAATAATTTATGCAAAACAAACATAGATCTAATCACACTGGAATTTCTGTATTGACTAAAGTACTATGTGAAGTAAAGTGTAAACTATTTGAAAAAATGCAGCTTCAACATACACAAGTCAGTAAATGTGACACATTGCATTAACAGAATGAAAGACAAAAATAATATGATAATCTCAGTAGATGCAGAAAAAGCATTTGACAAAATCCAACATCCCTTCATGATAAAAACCCTCAACATATTAGGTATGGAAAGAATGCACCTCAACACAAAGGACCACATATGACAAACCCACTGGTAACGTTACATTCAACAATACAAAATTGGAAGCATTTTTTTTTTACCCTTTAATATCAGGGATGAAACGAGGCTGACCACTCTCACCACTTCTAATTAATATAGTACTCAAGTCCTAGCTAGAACAATTAAGTGAGAGCAAGAAATAAAAGACACCCAAATTGGATAAGAAGTTAGATGATTGTTCATGTTTGCAGACGGCATGATCTTATATCTTGAAAATCCTAAAGACTCCATTAAAAAACTCTTAAAATTAATAAATGAATTCAGTAAAGTTTTAGAATACAAAATAAACATGCAAAATCAGTAGCATAACAGTCAGTAGTGTAACAATCTGAAAAAGAAATGTCAAAAATTTCATTTATAATGGGTACAAAAATTGCTTAGAAATAAATGAATCAAGGAGGTGAAAGACTTGCACACTGAAAAGTATAAACCATTGATGAAATAAATTGAAGAAGACTCAAATGAATTAAAAGATATCTTGTGTTCCTGGATTAGAATTAATATTTTTTAAATGGCCATACTACCCAAAGCGATCTAGATATTCAATACAGTTCCTATCAAAATCCCAATGACATTTTTTTTTCACAGAAATAAATAGAAAAAAGAATCCAAAAATTTGTGTGGAACTATGCAAGACCAAATAGCCAACGCAATCTTAAGGAAAAAGAACAATGATGGAGGTGTCACAGTAACTGACTTTAAAATATTCCACAAAGTTATATCAAACAGCATGGTACTGGTATAAAAACAGACACGTACGGTAATAGAACAAAACAGAAAGCCAAAAAATAAACCCATACATTTACGGTCAATTAGTTTTCAACAAATTGCCAAGAACACACAATGGAGCAAGGACAGTCTCTTCAATAAACGGTGCTGAGGAAATGGAATAGTCACATGCAGAATGAAATAGGACCCTTATCTCACACCATAAACAAAGGTCATCTCAAAATGGATTAAAGACTTAAAAATATAACCTGACACGGGAAATCTACTAGAAGAAAACATAGAGGAAAACTCCATGACATTGGTCTGGACAATGATTTTTTGGATATGACCTCAAAAGCACTGGCAATGAAAGCAAAAACAGACAAATGATATTAGATCAACTAAAACACTTCTGCCAAGCCAAGGAAACAATTAGCTGAATAAAGCAACTATCTATGAAATAGAAGAAAATATTTGCAAACCATATATCTGATAAGGGGTTAATATCCAAAATATATAAGGAACTCAAACAACTCAATAGCAAGAAAACAAATAACCTGATATAAAAAAGGACAAAGGACCTGATTGGATATTTCTCAAAAGAAGATATACAAATAGGCAAGAGGTACATAAAAAGGTGCTCAGTATAATTAATCATCAGGGAAATGCGAATTAAAACCAAAACGAGATACTGACTCACACCTGTTAGAATGCATTTTTTTTCTTTTTCATTTTTTCTTTTCTTTTTTTTTTGAGACCAAGTCTCACCCTGTCACCCAGGCTGGAGTGCAATGGTGTGATCTAGGCTCACTGCAACTTCTGCTGCCCAAGTTCAAGCGATTCTCCTGCCTTAGCCTCCTGGTTAGCTGGGATTACAAGCATGCACCACCACGCTGGGGCTAATTTTTTGTATCTGTAGTAGAGACGCGGTTTCACCATGTTGGCCAGGCTGGTCTGGAATTCTGACCTCGTTATCGGCAGGCCTCAGCCTCCCAAAGTTCTGGGATTACAGGCATGAGCCGCCACACCCGGCCTAGAATGCTATTTTCAAAAAGATGAAAGATAGAACTGTTGGTGAGAATGGGAAGAAAGGGGAATCCTAGCACATTGTTGGTGGGAATGTAGATTAGTACGGCCATCATGAAACAGTATGGAGATTTCACAAAAAAATTAAAAATAAACTACCGCAAGGTCCATAAATCCCACTACTACCAAATTTTTTAGAATGTGAATGATAGACAGAATAGTTACACTGTATAAATATTAAAGTGTTTAACCCTTATGACAATGCTAGGGGGATAAAATTTTTATTATCCTATAGGAAACTGAGGCAGAAATGTTAATTAAATTTCTAAGGAAAGTTTTTAAGTAAATGGAAGAGATAGAATTTGAATCTGTGCAATTTGGGTACAGAGTCCATGCTTTTAAGTGCTATATTATTGGCTTTTCACATTATTATACCTTTATTTTTTTCAGTTGCCAGGGAAGTTTCTGGACTCATCAGTAGGCTAGGATATGGTGTGTTAGCTAATGACTTAAAAAATCTCAGTGGCTAGTGACTTCAGAAGTTTATTTTATACTCCTGCTATTGGTATAGTAGCTGCAACTGCACTCCTGTGATTTTTCCATGTGAGGACCTTGGCTGGCAGAGCAGTTTCTATCTGGGGCATTGCCATTATCGTGACAGAAGACAGAGACATATCAAATGTAGGTGCTTACAATTCTGGGAAATAATTTATGCGTCTTGCTCCTATGTTTGGCAAAAAGATGTCACATGACAAAGCCTTCCATTAATGGGACTGGTCAGAAAATCCTCCCCAAAGAAAGGGTATCAAACATATTTGAATAATCTACAACAGTCTTAATTACTTATTATAATTGTAATGATATATTTATTATTTGTTTTTCTTGTTCAACTTTCAGCCCCATGTCTTCATTATTCAACACTTTATATCCAATGCCTCATCGAGGATTTGGTATTCAATTGGCACACTGCAATTATATTTAATAGATAAATGAATGCACATACTTATTGACAGCCAGGATGGGCACGGTAAAAGGACAAACTTTAGTATCAAATAAATAATGGGCTCTAGTCTTAATACTGTCCTTTGTTACTGTGAAATCTGGCAAATTAGCCTTGATAAGCTTTTTTCATTTTTGAAATCGGAAAAATAGGCCGGGCTTGGTGGCTCACACCTGTAATCCCAGCACTTTGGGTGGCCAAGGTGGGCAGATCACTTGAGGCCAGGAATTTGAGACTGGCCCGGCCAACATGGCAAAACTCCGTCTCTACTAAAAAATACAAAAATTAGCCAGGTGTGGTGGTACCAACCTGTAGTCCCAGCTACTCGGGAGGCTGAGGCACAAGAATCACGAACCCAGGAGGTGAAGTTTGCAGTGAGCTGAGATTAAGCCACTGCGGTCCAGCCTGGGCTATAGAGCAGGACTCTGTCTGAAAAAGAAAAGAAAAAAAAAGGAACAATTATTGTGCTTACCTCATGAGGCTGTTACAATGATTAAATGAGATAATATTTGCCAATAGTGGCCATAGTAACTCTTACATGTTTACCACATATTATTCAATCTAATGCTTCGTATAATACAAGGTGCACTATTATTTTATGGTCTATTCTTTTCTACAAAGAAAGAAGATAGTTGCCAATAAAATAATTACATAACACATTTAAGGTGGACTCAATTTCAAAGATGTTAAAATGTCAAAAAAGGTGCATGTTTAGAATTGATGACATTTATCTATTAGAAAGTCAGAAACTCATACAAATGCTTTTGTTTTAATAAAGTTAGAGATTTATGAATGGGCGAATTATACTAAAAAATAGAGATTTATCTCTATGTCTAGTGTGTCAGACACTCTGAGTTGCTTATGTAATAACCATTTTTTCCATCCGCTACTCTGTCTTTCTAGAACAAATCCTGTGTTTTGTTATTTACAGTGTACCCAGGGAAGGCAATACATTCTGCTTTCTAGTCCCCAGGAAGTTAAGTATACATTTAATTCAATCGAGGTCTCAATCCCTTTACTGGTGATTGGTATATGTTATATGTTATATTGGTATATGTTATATGACCTGTTATTGGTAACAGTTATATGACCTAATTCTAGTCAGAGGGACCTGAGAGAAATCTCCCTTCTACCTTTTGGATAAGTTTTTCTTCCTATTTAAAGATCTTCATATGAGGAAATACCTCCCTTTGCTGGATAGAGACAGGTATACTTCTGGTGCCTGCAACCTCCCGTTGTGTTGCAACAGAGGAGGGAAAATGTTGGGACTTACAGATGGAAATCTCCCAGTCAGTAAGCAAAAATTAGTCATTTGTTCCTGAAAGAAAATGTAGGAAATGTGACTTGACAGTTTTGAGGCTAGTTTTCATCAGGGGAAACCAGTATGATCCTTTGGATTTATGCTGATTTTTTTTCTCTTTTTCCCTTTACTTTTAGGTTTTATATATAGGAATATGGTTGTCTGGGAGAATTTTTGAATATCTGCTTAACTAAATGCTCAAGATCCTTTAATCCTGGGTCCCTGGGACCACAGTTTAGAAATCTGAATGACATTGACAAATGTTAATGAAAAAAAAATTGCAGGCCTAAAATTTTAGGATCGTTATCATTTAGGGAATTTTTTAGCTACCATGAATAAAGATGCAAACACCTATAACTTAAAATGTTTTCATGGTATAGCCATCAAAACAATAATAACAAAATTTTAATAGATCCTTACTACATCAGGCACTTGACATAGTTTGATTTTCTTACATTTTTTAAATTAAATATTTATTTTGCATTAGTTTCAAACTTACAGAAAAATTGCAAGAAGAGTACAAAAAAATCTCACATCCCCTTCACTCAGAGACCTTATTCCAGTTCAGCAATATCCTAGCAAAAAGTTTAATCCAGAAATTATGCATTTTACCCAGTGTGCTGTCTCTCTAGTCTCTTTCAATCTGGAATGCTTCCTCATGCTCCCCTTGTTTTTCATGACCTTGATGTTCTTGAAGATTACAGGCAGATGGTTCAGTACAACATCCTTCAAATTAAGTTTGTGTAATGTTTCTTCATGATTAGACTCAAGTGCTGAGATGTTTTCATTGGATTTTTTTGAGTGGCACACAATATTACTGATGGTGGTAACTGTAATCACTCAATTAAGACAGTGTCTGCCAGGTTTCTCCACTGTCATTGATGCGTGTTTTGAGGGAGGAAACTGAGAGATCATATGAAATACAATTTCTTATTCTATGTTCATCCATTAGTTATAGCATCATTGATGTTTCTTTTCTGAATACTTATTCTAATGGTTACCAAAAGGTGATTTTTCACTACCATCATTGCTTTCATAATTATTATGAGTTGGCTTTCTATGATAAGAAAGAGCTTTCTCATTTATTTATTTATGTCTATCCATGTGGATTCATGGGTTCCTATTTTTTCAATGTGTTATAATCTTCTACTCTCACGATATGTTTAAATACTCAAAAATTATCTCAGACTTGACCAGTTGAAGCCCTTTCAAGCTGACTTCCCTATTCTTTAAACAAGTTCCCACCATTCTTTGAGTATTACTTTATTGTGTAACAAAAATTTTCAGATCTCCCTGTTCTTTTTCTGACCTGTCCCTGAAATTAGCCATTTCTCTAAAAAGCTGGAATTTCTTTTAGTAAATGGTGTTTAGAAACCAAGTGTGTTAGTATTTGGAAACCAAGATCTAGACACTAAGTGTGTTCATAGGTATTGTGTTATCACTGTCCTCAGGCTCTTTCAGGGCTCAGATTTGGGAAACATGTACTTGTGTATATGTGTATATATGCATACGTACATTTGTATCTTTGTTCATCTCTATAGCCTATTTACAAAATGCTGAGTTTCTGTTGATACTTTTATTTCTAATTCAACACCTCAGAGTTCATTCTATCTTTCTCTTCCCTTCTCTGACACTGAGGAAGCTGGCTCTCATCTCAAACCCCAAAGTGTGGCCAATTTTCCAACACCACCAACTTGCCACCCCATTTGTACACTGGCCCCAACCATCAGTGAAATCTGACAACTCTGGGCCACCTACTTCACTTGGGCTTTCCTAGTAGCTTTTTGATAAAGGAAATAAAAATGACAGTAGATATTTATTTTAAAATGTGAAGAGAAAGAAAAAAAACAGCAGTGGAAGAGGAAGTAGAGAAACTTTTATGTATATTATTACATCAAAGCCTTACTATAGTCTTATGAGAAATACACAATGATTATCTGCATTTCACTGAATTTGAGGACTCACTTGAGGTCACACAGATAGCAATCGATGGGATTAAACCCAGAGAATTGACCCCTGGCTACAGATTCAAAGTGATAGTCTATCCCCTTTTATCTGCCTACTCTTGCCATTATCTACACTCTGCATTTAATACAACCCTTCTTTAGTTTATGTGCCTATTCTGGTTGAAATTGGTTAGCACCTAACTCAAGGAGAGTTTACTTCAAGTGCTAGAACTAATGTAAACAGGGAGTCACATTATTACAGCTACATGTGGTGTTATAATTACATCAGAATGCAGCTCAGTCACTGGCACGTCGTATGCGCCACACTGTCGCCATATTTGCAGATGTTCAGTCTTCCTTTTATTAAGCATGACAATGCCCAGCAGGATCCATTTTGTCTGATTATCCTCAAATGGAGAAGAATATTAAAAGGCAGGATAATTAAAAATATATGCCCAAACAAAGGATGTGTCTACAATTCCTTTTCTAGTGCTTTGAAATAGTTCAAATTTCTCAGCTGGCTCTCGTGCACAGAGCACTAAAAGGATGTCTTAAATTTAGACATATGTCTTCATTCTGTTTAATGTGCCAGAACAAAAACATAGCTTGAGACCACCATGAATTGATGTCTAAGTGCTGGAATGCTAAAGAACACTCAAATTTCCACAGGACTAAATGTCATCATAGAGTTTGTGATTGCACTTTCCCCTATGAGAACATAGCCTTCTATTTTTAAGATTTGTCTTGTACAATTCAATGCTGATAGTTCTCCTTGAGTCTATATAATAGTTTTCTTTTATTTGTTATAACTTCAGATAATTCAAATCATACTCCCATTAGCAGTGCTGCATTTATTGAGAACAAAGGGGAAAAAAATCCCATCACTTTCATACAAGGTGATAGACCTAAAAAAACATTTTTTAAAGTTTGAAAAATGCTAGGTAAATATATTTGGATATTTTCAGTTCTCTGTGTATTTAAAAAGCCCTTAAAGAAAGTAAACACATAGGTATATATCAGACAGATACAATGTTTCCAAATGAAGGCATGCCAATTATTTGTACTAGTGGTTAGGATTTTGATGAAAATGGTGTGGCAGCAATAATATCAGAAAGTGGATTCCATCTCTGAGACTTACTAATTTTGCATGTCACCAATCATCTGGTCCCCGAATGCTAGACCATGAGATTCGTAAACTTTAGGAAGGTTTTCTTTTGGAAGCAAAATCTAACTGAAATGTCTTCAGAGTGGAAAAAATTTTAAATCATGTGATATAAAGAAGTTTTGAAGCAACAAAATGAATGTTTCTACTCTAAAACAGAAAAAAAAAATCAGTGAAATATGGTATTTATTTTAACATGTTTGAAAGAATGCCATGTAAGAGAAAAATTAAATTTGGGGGTGGCCCAAGCATGTAGAACATAGACCTATGGATGAAATTTATGGAGATATAAAGAAAAATAACATTTCAATGTAAGGAACGTCTTTCTTATGGTGAAAGCTGTGCAAAGATGAATTGATCTGTCTCATAAGGTAGAGAATCTGCATCATGAAAGACATTCAAAAAGATATTACCGACATCATAGATCACCACTTCTCAAATTTTCATGGGAATATATATCACCTTAGGTTTTGTTAAAGTGCAGCTTCTGGTTCTGTAGGTTTGGGTGGGACCTAGATTCTGTCAGGTGATGCATATGCTGTCAAACCATAGACCACTCTCTGAATAACAAGATCGTGGAGGAAATTAAATGAGTGAATGATTTATTCTATTGTGGAATTATAACATTAACTTGATTTGAGAAGAATAGGAGGGAAATAAAAGGAAAATGAAGAAAAATAGAAAAATCATCTTACTATTGCAATGAAGAATTTTAGAGAATTACTGGGAAACAAGTCAAAAGAAATACGCCATTAGGATCAAAAGATGTTTAAAGCAAGTTGGAAACCATCTGGAAGAGAGAAATTATTTGGTGAGAGCAAGAGAAACTGAAAGCACTTAGAGCCATATTGTGTGACTAAGCTGGTGTGGTTGGTTACACCTACACTCCCAGAGGATTGCTTGAGCCCCAGAGTTTGAGACTAGCCTGGGAAACATAATGAGACCCAGTCTCTAAAAATAAATAAATAAATACAATAACATTAAAGAAAAAAGAGCTTCAAAAACTTCATGCACCCCCTAATTTGCCATAAAGGCGACTAAGATGGTGTTCAGCCAAGCAAGCAGGTGCTAAAGTAAGGGAGAAATGTTCAAGAGCAAGTTTTTTCAGACCACTCTCGGAGACAGAATGGGAATAGTGCGAAGTTCTGAAAAACCCCGGGATGAGGCTAAAAAGATCCTGGTAACAAATACTCTCATCATCATTGGCTACTTGGTAGCATTCACCAATGGTCTCAGAGGAGCAGGTAGCTAAGACTCTACCTGGAAAGTATTTACCCTGAGACCAAAAGCAACTCTTTCAAACTATGATTTTCCTCTTGAAAGGAAATCTCTTCTTTTCCCTTGTAGCAATGTTATAGAACTGAAAAGACTTCAGAACACATATGTCTTTGATTAGATTAAGAGTCTTCCTACAGCTCCAAATTATCAAGTCTGCCAAAAGTCCAATTTGACCATTTAGATGTGTTAATAACCTAACAGGTTCTTTCCAAACACTAATGCTCTTTCCAGATCAAAACTCTTATTCAAATTGGGGGTGCTTGAATGCATGCATGGGCTCTTCTGTATTTATTATTCCAATTTTAAATTTTAATATGGGTTTTCAGAAAAATGTGTATTAACCTCAAAAGAACGGCTGAGTAACTCACTACGTTAGAGGTTTCATAGATCCCTAATGTCTGACTGAGACTGAACTCAGCCATCTTGTCTGTCCAGGGTGGAGCCTCAGCCTCTTGACCCTAGCCTCAGCCTCCTGAATTTCTTCTAAAGCAAGATTTAAAATTTAGTTGTTTAAATTAAAATCACGGAGCTTTTTTTATTAAAAGAAAGTGATAAAATATAAAAAGAAAAACAATAAAACTGTGTAGCTTCCTCAAACTCTCACAGAAGCAACATTTCGGGAAATTTGGTGCAAGTCTTCTCTTGATGACTAGATTAAAATTGACAGCAAGGTTGGCTGTTGGACTTCTTTGATTTAAAACAGTCACATCATTACAGAGATGTCAGCTAATACTGGATTATATTTCAAAATTATATTCAGCTGGTTTAGATAGGTGTGTTTTAAATTTGGAGAGAGTTCAGAGAAGAGTAGTCAAGATGAGTAAGTTTGGAAAATAAGACTGACGATAAAAATTGGGGAAGACCAATTTTGAATATTTAAAAATATTTTCCATATTAATATTGATGATTGTAGAAAATTTGTAAGAGCTCAAAAAGTATAAATGTAAAATAGTATCTCCATTTATAAGCCATCTAAGTGAAAAAAAGTTTTTAAACAAGGATCCCATGTATATGTATAATGTGAAACAACAAGAGAACAAGAATTGATTATTCAGTAAGGGTCGTACAGATTACTTAGAAAAAAGTCTTATTATGATAAAGTTCTTTGCTAGCTTTTGTTTTTTGACTCTGAGGACTAAATATTAAAAAGATCATTAAAATGAGTTTTACCAGCCTAAACCATACAGAAAGATGTGAACATTTGTTTTAAGTGTATATTTTGGAATCCCCATTACTGGCCATCTGGTCCTATTTTGATTACCTACATCTGTCTTTCTGTATCTATAGAAAAGTCATATACCTGAGTTAGCTTGGATTCCTTTCACCAGATCTTGCTAGCTATTTCAATCCAATTTGGAAGGTTGATAAGCTTACAATTCCTTTTTTGAGGTGTGATCCAAAAGTTCCTTGGCTTAGTGCTTATGGTAAAGTTTCAAGGGAATTTACAGAAGTTTTTCCTCCAAATGCTCTCCAACTGTTTTCACTTTAACACATGATCATAACATGTAACACAGTATTTTAGCCCTCAGCAGATCTGTCTGATGTAATGTAAAGAGGGCAGGAATGGAATGTGTTAATAATTAGACTAGCAAATACATATATTTTCTGGAGTCCTTTAATGAAAATACTCACTTTCAAATGTTATACTTTATATATAAGCTGAAAGGAGGGGATATGTAGCCCTTAAAATGCTTAATCCATTGTCCTTCAAGACAAATTTTGTGAGTTGTCCACATAACCTCTGATGACAGAACATAGAGCAATTTTAAACCTCTTTATCAGCGATAGCACTTGTTTAAAATAAGGGAGTGGTACGGATTTACACGTAAAAGCTAAACCTGAGATGTGTCTAGATCTTACCATATATGTATACACATATATGGTAAAATATGCTGGTTACTTTGTTTAGAGATTTATTTTAGAGCCAACAAGTAGAAAGACAAATACAAAATGGTAGGTGGTCCAGCTAAAACAGTGGCTGATCACAGAGATCTAATGGTTGGAAATGCATATTCTTGTTTGTACAAAGTTAAAATGTATGTGGATCATCATGTAAATAGCTTTCTTGAACAACATTTTTCAAACTATGACTCCTGGGTAGAGTTTTATAATAGATATGAGGGATAAAGAATTGACTCAGGTCCTGGGACTTCAGGTGGCTTGTAATCTAATCAAGAATGGAGATATGATTGATGTGAGCTAAGAACTAAGTCTTTTGGGGGAATCATATAATACTTTAAGAGGGACATTGACCAGGAGAGACATATATATTATTTGGGGCATTCTAGTGAACAGTTTGAGAAGAAACCAATTCTATTTAACCCAGAAAAAAATGAGGACTTAGAATGACTGAAGATATGTAAGATGCCTTCTCACTGGGCCACACTATCTGGGAAATTATGATGCTCAATTTTTTTTTGGAATGATAGAGTTAAGTGGGTATCTTTCTATCATGTGCTTTTCACTCCTCAAACCACAGCTGATTGAGTAATAAATCAGCAACTTCAATCTCATCAGGTTAGAAATAAAATATACTGCTCAGATTTAAGTGCTACTTACTCATTTCCAATCGCTATGGTCAAGTTTGCTCTTTCATGTATCTTGAGTTGGCTTGGATGATAAGCAGATCTAGGAGCTGGTATGCCTCAGATGAACCCTATCTATGTTACTGTATAGCATGTTAGCTTTAGTATTCCCTACTTTCTTCCTACGTCCAGTATATGGAACTGGGGTTCTGTTTGCTTCCATTTATTCAGGCTTTACTACCTTTCAATTAGTTGTCTTTAAACTTTAGTGTACATTAGTAAAACATGGAGGGCTTGTTAAACCTGGAGGGCTGGTTACTGGGCCCTACCTTCAGAGTTTCTGATTCAGCAGGTCTGAATCAGAATATGGTTCCCAATCAGGTATGGTTTGGAAATTTGCATTTCCCAGTTAAGTCTGATGCTACTGATCTAGGGAATCATGCTTTTAGAAGAACCACTGTGATTTGCCTAGACTATCTTCATTAATTCTTACAGGACCCCTTAAAATAGGAATAATTATTTCCCCTATTTCACGGATGAGAAAATAGATGTTAAAGGAAATTTATTCCAAGATACATAGGTTAGATGGGGCAGAGCAAAAGGTAATCAGACTCCAGAGCCAATGTTCCTAACAGAGCATCCAGCTTACCTGGTAGCTTTGCTCGTGTTCTAGGTGCCCCTCTAGAATGAGGCAGCGCCTGGAAACAACTGGCACCCAACGCCCTTGGATCTTGCCTTGCTCTTATTAACCTGTCTTTTCAACTTGTATCATAAATCCTTTTAAATTCTGGTACCTGAGCCATATTTAATTCTGCTGTAATCTTGGAACACATGCTTAGGACTTCTTTGCTACCATCACCAAGGCCACTGAGTAGCCTGGTTACTTTCCTTTGTCACCCATGTTTTTTTTTTCTTCTTTTTTTTCCTGGCCCTATAGTTTTTCCTGTTGGCTGGTTATTTGTTGAGGCCTCAAGCTATCCTGAGTCAAAGCCTTGCATTGCATAATGATCTGTGTCACCTGTTGTGTTAATTTTTTTCTTTGAAAAATGGCATAAACTCTTTCATACCCTTTAACTAATCACAGGTGCATCTGATGCTCAGGAAGCAGGGAAAAATAAAGAGTAAGTTTAAAAATATGAGTGTTTCTTAGCTTTACCCAGGGGGAAGAGGGTTGGCTGACTAATGGCGCTATTTCAGTCTGTAAAATGTAACACAGAAGAACCCAACAGATTATCATGCTTGGGTTGATACCATTGTTACTGAAGATTATTTATTAACCACTATTAGGTTTCTAGATATATCAAATGATCTGAATTTAGATCTTAAATTCTTTTGCCCAGCTTCCAACATATTTGTTGCCCTAAATTGTGAATAAATGAATGAATATCTACTTTGGGGAAGATTTAAAACTCTTAACATAATTAATGTGGCCTAGTTAGTCATTTCTTCAAAGCAAATTAATACATTGACACCCTAATTTATAAATTATAATCTTATGATTTTGTTCACATAAATCAGTTTTCCAGGGCCTGATTTAAGTTATTACGAATCTACTGTGTTGAGATTCAGACTCTGTTGCTGGTGATAACCCCTTTCAACCATCTATAGCTCCATTAAAAAAACATCTAACTCTATAGAGTAGTGAGCCTCAACTCTGGTTATACATAAGAATTTCATGGGAAATTTTTTTAAAAATATGGATGCCTGGGCGTCCTACCAACAAATTCTGGCCCTGTGTATCTGGAGTGGGGACTGAACATTGATAAATCTCCCTAGGCAATTCTAATATGCAACTAGGATTGAGATCACTTTTGCTTTGTCTGAAAAATGGTAGTTATGCTTAGTGTTGGGGTTGGTCAAATTTTTGAAGAGAGAAAATAATAGGCAATTTTATATTTGCTTTTTTCTTTTTAAAACAGATAGCTTGATTAATGCTTATTTTCCATGATAAAGAAACTCAATAGTTTCATGAACGATTTTTTTTTTTCAGTTTTTAAAATTCTTACCCTAGGACCCTGAAAAACAGACAAGAAATTGTGACTCTCTTTCTCCACCTGGTGGCAGATAGTGTTATAATCTACAGAAAATAGAACAATAGGAAGAAATTATTTTGAATCTCAAAAACCCAACAAAGCAGCAGTGTTGGCCACAGTACTGACTACTGATTTCAAGTGCCTTCTCGGGCTGAGGTTAACAGATTTCTGCAAGCCAGGCAGACTGTTGATCCATCAATTACAGATCTTGTTCCAAGACCCTAATTTTATGTAACTTTTGAGTTTAAAGCTATCAACGCAGTACAACAGGAAATGATATTTTCTTCCCCACAGTACCTTCCCTTCTCCTTGAAGGATTGCTGATTTGGCTAATGTCAGGTGGCAGTGATCTTTGGGGATTAGGGATACAAAATGGTTAAGAATAACTACCCTGGCTAGACACAGTGGCTCACACCTGTAATCCCAGCACTTTGGGAGGCCAAGGTGGGCAGTTCAGCTGAGGTCAGGAGTTCAAGACCAGCCTGGCCAACATGGTGAAACCCCATCTCTACTAAAAATACAAAAATTAGTCAGGCATGGTGGTGGGCGTCTTTAATTCCAGCTACTTGGGAGGCTGAGGCAGGAGAATCGCTTGAACCCGAGAGGCAGAGGTTGCAGTGACCCAAGATCGTGCCACTGCACTCCAACCTGGGCAATAAGAGCAAAACCTTGTCTCAAAATAAATAAATATATAAATAAAAATTAAAATTAAAAAAAACCTTTCCTTTTTAGTTACTAAAAAGTAAGAACAATAATCATATTATAAAACATGCATTACCTTTGGTTAATTTCAAAATTACCTGTCTCCAAGTGTCAGTTACCCATTATCAGTAACCAATGTAAACTGTAATGATTGCTTTATACAGTTTATTGCTTAAACTGTAATTATATGAGCGGGGAGACAATATCAGAAAGGCAGAAATGGCTGTCTCTAAATGCTTAAATCTTCAATTCACCACTGTATAACTTTAATAGAAGAATTTAAGCTTTCGGATTCTCAGTTTCCCTATATGTAAAATGGGGAGAATACTCATGTGAATTACGTAGCCCAATTCCTATCCCATGGTAAATAGCCAGTAAGTTAATTACTATGAATTCAAGTCATGGCAGTTGCCCATATTTGAAATGCGAGTACAAGTAACATGGGCTTCTCAAATTTTTATATTTTACTTGGATGTATTATATATTGATTATCTGAAAGCATGGGCCTTGAAGTAAATTTCTATGTGCAAACCTTGGTTACTCTGCTAATTAGCCATGTGATCTTGGTTATTCAAATTCTTTATACCTTGATTTTTTTTCATCTACAAAATGGAGATACTAATTATGCTTACCTTTTTGTGTAATTATGAGCATTAAATGTGTTAGTATATATAAAATTGCTTAGAACAAGACTTAACACAGAGAACATTTTTAGTAAATATTAGTTGTTATAGTTTCCTTTGCTGTTGCTGTTCTATGCATTGTGTTGTATTCTCTACCAAGTAGTGTTAGGTTCCAAGACATTAACATTGTCTGAAATTGTTACATAGCTTAGTAATGTAGTGAAAAGGAAACATATTGAAAATATTGTTATATTTGAATATATAAACAAAAATAAGCCTAATTTTTCCAATATAACTTTTGACAGATAGTTTAGAACTTTAGATAGTTTTTCAGTAGTTCACTGTCTGTCTTTAGGTACATATGTGGATCTTAAACTAAAATCAGTTTTGGAATCTGTATCTGACAGTTTTTTTTTTTCCCCGTCTCCTCCTGCTTCCTTCTTGCTTCCAATTACCTGCTGATAAATGGTTTTAAGCATAGTGGCAGGGTAAGACTGATAGCATTCTGGATGAAACAGAGGGATATGTAGGCCATGAGAAACCATAATCATATCTCACTCGTCTCTTTCTCCTTCGCAAGGTTGACATTTAATCCACACTGGCTGCGAATTGAGGAAATCACTTAATATTTAATTTCTTATTTGATATCTAAATTTTTATCAAGATCAATGGCAATTGTTGCTATTTGTTGTTGATATACTCATATTTCTTTGCCTTATGAGATCTATTTCAAATATATGACCTTTAAATTTGTATATTTACCTAATTGAAACAAAGCATGCACATAATTATATGTCTACAGATTCCAATTTTAAAATGTGGACAGAGTAAGGACAGTAATTTTATGTGAAATTGTTAGTACATTTTATAATAATCTCCACATGTTCTAGAACACAGAATAAACATAACCAAAGAAACGGTAACTAAAGAGGAGAGGAAATGCATTTGTTTAATGCATTCCATTATCTTTGATTAAAACATCACTTCCTTATGATGTGGGTAATTAAGTATTTATTTTAAAAAATAAAGTTAAAACGTCACTTCCAGTTTCCAGGATGAGCTCATTTTTTTTTTTTTTATAGTGAGAGTTTTTTTTAATCATTCCAGTGGTTTGCCAAGTTTAGTGGCAAGAGGATTCACTTTCCATTCCACAGAGTTCTTTTTTTTTTTTTTTTTTTTTTTGAGACAAGGTCTTACCCTGTCTTACCCCTTAAAGAGGGGCGATTTCAGCTCCCTGCAACCTCTGCCTCCTGGGCTTAGGTGATCCTCCCACCTCAGCCTCCCAAGTAGAGTAGCTGAATAGTTGGGACTATAAACACATGCCACCACACCCTGCTAAGTTTTGTGTGGACGGGGTTTCACAGTGTTGCCCAGGCTGGTCTCAAACTCCTGGACTCAAGCAATCCACTTGCCTCAAAAGTGCTGGGATTACAGATATAAATCACTGTGCCTGGCCTAAAGAGTTCATTAACTCTTCTTGATCTAAAATAATTACTCCTTCTCTTGTGCAATTCAAGAAAAAAGATACATAGCTATTCATGAATGAAAAAAAAAAAGCTTCTCTTACCTTAGGCATAGAGACATTAAAATTTATAAAACTATATACTCCCATCCTGAGCTAAAACCACTAAATGGTATTTTGACATAACTGTGCTAGAAGGAAGGAAATTGGGAATTATATTCCAATGGTAATAACTACTGTTATTCTCAAAGTATATTCATATCTCTATAATTTTATCTTTACAAACATATGTTAGGAGAGACATATTTGGACCCAACCTATGTAGTTTTTCTCTATAAAGTATTCAAAGAACAACGAGGATTACAGTTGTGTGGTAAGAAATATTAATAAAAAGAATGTATTAGCTGTAAATTCATTGTTAAAGATATTTTACACATTGTGGTTGTTATGTTGCACAAATGTCAAAAATAATCTTGGGATAAATTGCTTACTTATTATCACTTGATTAATTGTAATTTTTTTGAGTGTGTCAGATACACTTTATTTCATTCTGATGACTAGCTTTCAGAGACAAATGTAATGCTTATAGTACCTGTATTATCCTAGATTTGTTTCTGGTTTAAGAACATTTTAAATTTTAGTATCTATTATAAAAGTTTTACTCTACTTGTATTTTTTAAAAAAAGACTGTAATTCTTCCAGAAAGCAGAAGTGTATAATAAAATAGGAGAAATCATTCTTACATTATATCATTTTACATGATATCCAGAATGCTGTTGGCTTCCTTTTTTTTTTTTTTCCATTGAGACAGAGTCTCACTCTGTTACCAGGCTGGAGTACAGTGGCTCGATGTTGGCTCACTGCAACCTCTGTCTCCCGGGCTCAAGTGATTCTCCTGCCTCAGCCTCCTGAGTAGCTGGGACTACAGGTGTGTGCCACCAAGCCCAGCTAATTTTTATATTTTTAGTAGAGCTAGGATTTCACCATGTTGGCCAGGATGGTCTTGATCTCTTGACCTTGTGATCCGCCCACCTCGGCCTCCCAAAGTGCTGGGATTATAAGCGTGAGCAACCACACCCAGCCGCTTCCAATTTTAAAATGGAGAATTTTAATGGCCAGGCCAATGTCTCTTTCGGTTCTCATACTAAGCTGTTCTTGCTGGATGGTTGAATCAGAATAAGTTCTAGGAATCTAGGCTGGGCGTGGTGGTTCATGCCTGCCATCCTAGCACTTTGAGGGGCCAATGGGGGCAGATTGCTTGAGCCCCAGAGTTCTAGACAGACCAGCCTGGACAACATGGTGAAAACCCATATCTACAACAATTAGCCAGGCATGGTGGCGCATGCCTGTAGTCCCAGCTACTCAGGAGGCTGAGGTGGGAGGATAGATAGAGTCCCAGAGGTCAAGGCTGCAGTGAGCCGTGAACATGCCACTGCACTCCAGCCTGAGTGACAGAGCACTGAGCATGGCCCTGTCACAATTAAAAAAAAAAAAGAAAGAAAGAAAAAGAAAATGTCTTCTAGGAATCTAGTCTCTAAAATACACTTATGAGTATTTTCCCACCTATTCTTTCAAATTCTGAGTATTCCTTTTACAACTCAATAGTAGATTAGGACAGATTTTCCAAGTTATTCAATTGAGACAGAATTTGAACCTTATTCACAGTTTTTGGCTAAGACAATCTCCTTACCTCGTGCCCAATATACAGCAGGTATTAGTGAACTCGCAAGGCAGAGAGCAGCTGTGGCCATCAGAGTTCTTAGCAATTGCCTGATGACTACTAGTCTGACAGAGATCTTCCTTTGGCCAGTGATTTCTCTCGCCTTCATTTTCTTGCCTTTCCTTTGCACAGCCTCCATCCTGTAACTCTAATCAGATAGTCCACATTTCCGGAGCCCCAGTTTCTTCTACATTATAATTACATATAATATAATTATAATAAAAGTTACTTTTTAAATTGAGGACGTACTCTATTAGAGCCACTCTGCTAGCCGTTTTGCACGCATTACAATTCAGTGTCATGTTTTATAGATTGAGTGACCATGTGTTCTGTTTGTCAAGAACAATGCTACTTATCTTTATGTTACTAGTATACTTAGTCATACTGTCCCTTTTCATTCTCAGAAGTGACCCGGTTAGGACAATAAATGATATGATCACTATATATTTTATTAGTTCCCTAGGGCTGTTATAACAAATTACAAAAAACTTGGTGGCTTAAAACAATAAAAATTTATTCTTTCACAGTTCTGAAGGCAAGAAGTCTGAAATCAGGGTGTCAGCAGGGCTCTCTCCGAAGGCCGTAGGGGAAAGTCCTTCTACCCCTCTTCCAGCTTCTGCTGGTGCCTGGCTCTCTTGATTTGTGGCAGAATAACTCCAGTCTCTGCCTCCACCTTCACATGGCCTTCTCCATGTCTCTGTGTCATTTCCTCTTCTGTCTCTCATAAGGACACTTCCTACTGAATGATAATGACAGATAATCTTTCTAATCCACATCTCAACGTCCTTACCCGACCTTAACTTACCTTATCTGTAAAGACCTTCATTCTAAGTTAGGTCACTTTCTGAGGTTTTGAGTAGATATATCTTTTGGGGGCTGCAATTCAACCCACTACCTCTAGATACATGTAGTAAGTTTGAAACTGGCATATTAAAAAAAATGCCTTGTTAAAATTGCCTTTGAAAAATATCTCCCTATCTGTGAGGGATTGCTTCCAGGACCCTCTCAGATAACCAAAGTCTGAGCATACTCAAGTGCTGCCATTGACCCTGCAGAGATCATGGTTAGAAAAAGTCAGCCTTCCTTATACGTGAGTTTTACATCACGAGAATACTTCACTTTCCACCTGCATTTTGTTGCCAGTGTGGAACCTGACAATATGGAGGCCTGACTGCACTTATTGAAAAAAAGAAAATCCCCTATAAGCAGAATTTGAACTGCCCGTTCAGTTCAAACCCATGTTGTGAAGAGTCAACTGTATAAAAGAATTTTTTTCACGTTAAAAGTTGAAACTGCTTGGTCAAAGTGAACAAAAGTTAACAGGAAAAGTCTGTGTTCAATTTAGAAAATTTAAATAATTTATTGTGCCTTTAAGATAATGAAGGTAAATTCCAAGCCTTGAAGGGGGAAGCATAGAGAATTAAAAAATACATATATTTCTCCTTGCCTCCACTGTGTTATATTAAACCTGTTTAAGCTTAATATAATTAACAAATTCTTGTTCCAACAATTACATAAGATAGAGAAATCTCGTCTTAGTTGTATCTCATCTGAGCCTCATTTTAATTCATAAGTTATCCTCACATCACAGATAAGAAATTCATAGCTTAGAGATAAGTTTCCAGCAACAGTTCACATTTAGCTGTAGAACTAAGATTCTAGTTCTGATGGTAAAACAGATTCTCTGAAATACTGTCACTGTTAGTTGATAATTAGATTAGGTATCATAATTACAGATAATGTAAGTATAGTGTAATAGATAATATAGATATAATTGGATGTCATTATTAAATAATTAGAAAATGCTTCTAATAACAAATGCAGTGACTTTTAAATTAGTTTATATATTAAAAATACTATAATTCATGTTTAAAAACAGAAAATGATACTAATACAAAGATAAAGTAATTCCTCTAGATTCCACAGTTTGTATAGAGAAATTACTAGAGAATTTTTATGCAGATAATTTTTCTATGCACTTACAAGTACATACATTATATATATAATACACACATATATCTTTTACATCTTATACAAATGAGATTCAACTTGACATAATGTTCTGCAACCTTTTCCACTTAATAAATAGCTTGTCATACAGATCTTCCTTATTCTTTGTAGCTGTTGCCGACCATGACTTTGTAGTGATATTTTCTATAATTTATTTAGATGGCTTTTTTTCCATAAGTTATTGGGGTACAGGTGGTATTTGGTAACATTAGTAAGTTCTTCAGTGGTAATTTATGAGACTCTGTTGCACCCATCACCCAAGCAGTATACACTGCACCATATTTGTAGTCTTTTATACCTTGCCCCTCTCCTACTATTTTCCCTAAGTCCCCAAAGTCCATTGTATCATTGTTATGCCTTTGAGTCCTCATAGGTTAGCTCTCACACATCAGTGAGAACATACAATGTTTACATTTCTATTCCTGAGTTACTTCACTTAGAATAATAGTCTCCAGCTCAACCAGGTCACTGAAAATGCTGTCAATTCATTCCACTTTACGGTTGTGTAGTATTCCATTATATATATATCTGTACACACCACATTTTCTTTATCCACTCATTGATTGATCAGCATCTGTGTTGGTTCTACAATTTTGCAGTTGTGAATTGTGCTGCTTATAAACATGAGTATGCAAGTATCTTTTTCAAATAATGACTTCTTTTCTTCTGGGTAGATACTCAATAGTGGGATTGCTGGATGAAATTGTAGTTCTACTTTTAGTTCTATAAAGAATCTCCACACTGTTTTCCATAGTGGCTGTACTAGTTTACATTGCCAACAGCAGTGTAGAAGTGTTCCCTGTTCACTGCATCCATCCCAACATCTACTGTTTTTTAGTTTTTTGATTATGGCCATTGTTACAGGAGTGAGGTGGTATCATATTATGGTTTTGAGTTACATTTGCCTGATCATTAGTGATGTGGAGCATCATTTCATGTGTTCGTTGGCCATTTGTATATCTTCTTTGGAGAATTACGTATTCATGTCCTTAGCCCACTTTTGGATGAGATTATTTGTTTTTTTCTTGCTAATTTGTTTATGTTCATTGTAGATTCTGGATATTAGTCTCTTGTCAGATGTAGAGATTGTGAAAATTTTCTCCCACTCTGTGGGTTGTCTGTATACTCTGCTGTTTCCTTTGCCATGCAAAAGCTCTTGTTTAATCAGGTCCCAGATATTTATCTTTGTTTTTATTGCATTTTATTTTGCAAGTGTTCTTGGCCATGAAATCTTTGCCTAAGCCAATGTCTAGAAGGATTTTTCCAATGTTGTCTTCTAGAATTTTTGTGGTTTCAGGTCTTAGTTAAGTCCCTTAATCCCTCCTGAGCTGATTTTTGTATAAGGTGAGAGATGAGTATCCAGATTCATTCTCCTACATGTGGACAGCCAATTATTCCAGCACCGTTTGTTGAAAAGAGTGTCCTTTTCCCACTTTATGTTTTTGTTTGCCTAATCAAAGATCAGTTGGCTGTAAGCACTTGGGTTTATTTCTGGGTTCTCTATTTTATTTCATTGTCCTATGTGGCTATTTTTGTACCAATACCATGCTGTTTTGGTGGCTATGGCCTTCTAGCATAGTTTGAAATCAGGTAGTGTGATGCCTCCAGATTTGCTCTTTTTGCTTAGTCTTGCTTTGGCTATGCAGGCATTTTATTGGTTCTATATGAATTTTAGAATTTTTTTTTCTAATTCTGTGAAGAATGATGGTGGGTATTTTGAAGAGGATTGCATTGAATTTATAGATTGCTTTTGGCAGTATGGTCATTTTCAATATTAATCCTACCCATCCATGAGCATGGATGTGTTTCCATTCGTTTGTGTTGTCTATTGTTTCTTTTAGCAGTATTTTGTAGTTTTCCTTGTAGAGGTCTTCCGACTGCTTGGTTAGGTAGATTCCAAAGTATTTTATTTTTTTTATTTTTTTGCAACTATTGTAAAAGGGGTGGGGTTCTTGATTTGATTCTCTGCTTGGTCACTGTTGGTGTAGAGGAGAGCTACTGATTCATGTACATTAATCTTCTATCTGGAAACATTGCTGAATTCTTCCATCAGTTTTGGAGCTTTCTGGAAGAGTCCTTAGGATTTTCAAGGAAAAAGGTTATATCATCAGCAAACAGTGACAGTTTGACTTCCTCTTTACTGATTTGAATGCCCTTTATTTCTGTCCCTTGTCTGATTGCTCTGGCTAGGACTTCCAGTACTATGTTGAAGAGGAGTGGTGAGAGTGGGAACCCTTGTCTTGTTCCAGTTCTCAGAGGGAATGCTTTCAACCTTTCCCCATTCAGTATTATGTTAGCTGTGGGCATGTCATACATAGATGGCTTTTATTACATTAAAGTATGTCCCTTATATGCCAATTTTGTTGAAAGTTTTAATCATAAAGGATGTTAGATTTTACTGAATACTTTTTTTTTGGATCTATTGAGATGATCATGTGATTTTTGTTTTAAATTCTATTTCTGTGGTCTATCACGTTTATTGACTTGGTTGGTGAGCTCTTATCCATTCTGCAGTTCTGTATCTCTTAAGTGGAGCATTTAGGCCATTTACATGCAATGTTGGTATTGAAATGATGTGAGGTACCGTTGCACTTACCGTGCTCTTTGTTGCCTATGTACTTTGGGTTTTTGGTTTTCATTTTTGCTTTTAACTTGTGTTTTTATTTTATAGGTCCTGTGTGATTGATGCTTTAAAGAGGTTCTGTTTTGATGTGTTTCCAGGATTTGTTTCAAGATTTAGAGCTCCTATAAGCAGTTCTTACAGGGGCAGCTTGGTAATGGCGAATTCTCTCAGCATTTGTTTGAAAACAACTGTATCTTTCCTTGATATATGATGTTTAGTTTTGCTGAATACAAAATTGTTGGCTGATAATTGTTTTGTTTGAGGAGGCTGAAGATAGGGCCCCAATCCCTTTTAGCTTGTAGAGTTTCTGCTGAGAAATCTGCTGGGGTTAATCTGATAGGTTTTCCTTTATAGGTTACCTGTGCTTCTGTCTCATGGCTCTTAAGAGTCTTCCCTTTATCTTAACTTTGGATAAATCAGGGATATCTTCTTTGTTTGGATCCTTTGCTGGTGAACTAATATAATTTTTTGGGGAATGTTGAAGAGCTTTGTTTTGTCATGTTACCAGTGTTGGTTTTCTGGTTCCTTCCTATTTGGGTACGCTCTGTCAGAGGGAAGGTCTAGGACTGAAGGCTGCTGTTCAGATTCTTTTGTCCCACAGGGTGCTCCCTTGATGTAGTACCCTCCCCCTTTTCCTATGGATGTGGCTTCCTTTGAGCCGAACTGCAGTGATTGTTGTCTTTCTTCTTGTTCTAGCCACCCAGTGAGTCTACCCAGTTCTGGGGTGGTGCTGAGGGCTGTCTGCACAGACTCCTGTGATGTGAACCATCTATAGGTCGTCTCTCAGCCATGGATACCAGTGCCCATTCTCTCAGCCATGGATACCAGTAGAGATGGTGGGAGGTGCAATGGACTCCATGAGGGTTCTTAGCCTTGGTGGTTTGATGTTCTGTTTTTGTGTTGGTTGGCCTTCTGCCAGGAGGTGGCCCTTTCCAGAGAGTATCAGCTGTGGTATTATGGAGAGGAACCAGCATTGGGTGTGGCCCTAGAACTCCCAGATTATATGCTTTGTCTTCCCCTACCAGTGTGGGTAGGGAAGGACTATCAGGTGGAGGCAGGGCTAGGTGTGTCTTAGCTCAGGCCCTCCTTGGGCAGGTCTTGCTGCGTCTGCTGTGGCGGACAGGGGTGAGGTTCCCAGGTCATTGGAGTTGTGTACCTAGGAGGATTATGGCTGCCTCTACTGAGTCACGCAGGTTGTCAGGGAAGTGGCGAAAAGCAGGAAGTCACAGGCTTCACCCAGCTCCCACACAATCTGAAGGGCAGGTCTCACTCCCACCTGAGTTGCCCTGTTAACAGCCCCCAGATCGTTTCCAGCTGGAGAGTGATACAGGCTTGAAAACCTATCCAAGCTATCTGCCTCCCAGCTGTGAAAGAAAAGGGCTTGGTTCTTCCCCTGCCTATAGAGTCTGAACACCGGATTTATGCTCTCCCCTGAGTTCCGGCCAGAAGGCTTCTCACCTGGTTCTAATTGTTACAAAGTTCAGCCAGAGATTTGCTTTTCCCTGTGTTGTTTTACCCCCTGCTTCTCTCCAGGGTTGGATTCCTGTGGTCCTGTGGTACCAGGCAGGAATGGCCTGCTAGGGGACCCAGCAAGCTCCCAGAGGAAGCTCTGATGCTTCCTCTACCCCTGTATTTCACTTGACTCTCCAGATTGACTCAGCTCCAGGTAAAGTCGGAAACTTCTCCCACAAACATACTTTCAGCTTCTCCATTAGGGATGTGTGTTTGGGAGAGGAGTGTCTCCCTTTCCAACTTCGCAGTTGGGGCACTCACAGTTGTGGGGGGTCTCCTGGATCCTGTAGGAGCAGTATGCCTCCTTCAGAGGGTCTGTGGGTTCTCTCCAAATTGCTGATTTCTAGATGGCTATTATAAACAGTGCTGTAGTCAATATGTTGGTATGCATATCTTTGAAAAAACATGTGCGATAGCTTGAAGCTAAAGTCCTTGAAGTAAAAATTCTTTATCAAACGGCATGCTTATTTAAATTTTAAAAGATATTGTCAAGTAAGTAATATGATACTTTATGAAGCAAGAAATTTTATTGCTGAACATGTATACTTGCTACAAATACTTTTTCATATCTAACCAAAATCAGACTTATTCTAAATTTTAACCACTCTTTCTGTTTCTGCCCTCTGGAAGAACCACCTCAAGAAAAATAAGTATTTGCCTTTTTAATATACATTCAAATACTTTTTAAAGTCTCATCTAAATACTCTTCTCTTCTTGTAGAGCATTCCCAGTTTTTAAAGTATTCATCTTTGGAACAGTTTCAGAACTTTTACCTTACTGTTTGTAATCCTCTGACTTTAGTTTATCTGTGTCTTTCTTTAAATATGCTGCTTCCTTCAAGTGCAAAGCCTTGTGAAAAACTCCCAGAGATGTCACTTGCAATTGATGTAGTCCAAGGAATAGCCCCCACAAATTCTTATTTCATCTACCAGGGTGTAACAAGACACTGTTTCATTTGTTGAATTTGTTTTTGTTGAATTTGAATGGATTAAAGATACATTTCCTTGTCCTATTTAGTATGAGAGGAAACAGATTATTTTAGAAATTTTAATGAGCACATGCTACATTTTAGTAAGGCTTTTTTTTTCTTATGGGTCACAACTGTAATTCCTCTAGATTCCCCAGTTTGTGTAGAGAAGTCATTACAGAGCATTTTATGTAGACTAGATGTTTTTCTATGCATTTATAAGTATATACATTATAATATACACACATATATCTTTTACATTATCTTATACATTATGTCATTATGACATTATGACATTCATTTTATAAATAAAGACAATTGTAGTTTTCTTCAGTTTTAAGACTGAGAGGATAAATTTCTATGTTTATTCAAAGAAACCATAAACACAAAGTCAATGGGATTCATAGAGGTTTCAATCCCCCCTTTCTATTTGGCAGTTTCTCAATCATGGAGAATCTGGCTGTCGATCTTTTTGGCTGCATCATGCTGAGGAGGGGTGTTGTTAGCAGCTCCATACCATTAGTAACCACATGGCCACTCAAGAATCAAAAGT
Organism: Cacajao melanocephalus; assembly: GCA_963573385.1. NCBI lineage: Eukaryota > Metazoa > Chordata > Mammalia > Primates > Pitheciidae > Cacajao > Cacajao melanocephalus. The sequence continues at coordinate 53,620 of CAUYLG010020350.1, forward strand.
TAATTTTATACTAGTTTTCTTCTGAAACATAATCTTTCTCTTTCCAGTCTCCTTCTTCCATTAAAGACAAATTACAGCAGGACCAATCTTCCTGCAAAATGAGCTTCAGTCTCATATACTTGGCCTGATTATCCACACAAAGTGCAGCAAGAATCATTGTCTACATAGGCTCTCTTAAGTTGGCTTTTCTGGAACCTCTCACAAGGCTGTTTCAGTTAAAGCACTGGGAAAATATGTTCCTCCAATTGTGTCTCATTATTAAAAAAAAAAAAACAGATTCTTATTGAACTCATACAGCTAAACACATTACCATGAATTAAGAATATTCACAAATAGCTTAGAAATTATGCATAAATTAAGCAGAGAAAGAGAAATACGTGTCAAACTTTGTTAAAAGAGTGTACTCAAGTGTCAAAGGCTGTAAATAGCTCAGAAGGAAAACAATTCTCTAGACTCTGAAGAATCAGCAATGGTTCAAAAACAACAAAGCCATGAAAATTGCTTTAGTCTTCCATTAGTTTAATCTTTGAAATCAACTGCTGCTCTGCTTCATGTTGAGTTAGCAATACTTATGAACACATTGACCTTTTAACTGCATTTCTGGAATCTCTCTAATCCAATGGCATAATCTATAAAGTTATCAGAAACCCATGTTCAAAAGTCCTTTTTCATGAACTCCTTCAAAGAAGTAAGTCCTGTACTGTAGCTGATTATAAGTCACCCTGAGAAGAATCAAAGCAAAACAATTGTGGTTGACAAAAGTCTTAAGACAGCCATAACCACACAATTAACAAGGAAATTTGATTATTTCTGTTTCATACAACAATTTAACATAATAATTGTAATGATTACATACAATATATATTGAGACATATCAGAATTTTAGGAATCTTATGCAAATTTAGAACACATATGAACACATCTATAGAACTATAACCCCCCCCAAAAGTTAAATACCTCTTCACATTTGATAATGCTGCCTGTATAATTCTAACATACCAAATTAGACTGATATGTCTCTCTTGGACTTCAGGAGACCCAATATACAAAAAAGATTACCTTGAGGTTTAAAAACTGAATCTAGAACTTGAAATTTTGCTGTTGAAAAGTCTGTCAAACATCAAAGATTTAAGACACTTGATATCACAGACATCAAAGTTTCAAGACACGGTATCAAAAAATAAGTTCACAAGTTACTGTAAAGTAGTCATTTATTTAGCCAAAATCATAACACAAAAATGTTTACCATTTGATAGAGAGGAGACTCAATTTCTCTGACAATAAAACCTAATAAAAAAAAGCACAATGCCACCTAAATCTGTCTCTCTCCCTCCTTTTTTTCTTCTATGGTTTTACTCAAAAGGTAAACAAAAATCTCTTATTATCTCTTCCACGAAAATTTAGTTAAAAAGAGAACCAAATTTTACCTTTGTATGTTGTATTATTAATGTTAAAAGTAATTTTAATAAAACTTTACAAACAAATCTATCTAATTTTAATCAGTTTGATCACAAGGTAAATTTCCATGAACTTTTTGTAACCTTTTACAATTTTCTATTAAAGAGCAGATTAATGCTCCAAGAAAACCGTGTTATTTAGACACGGAAGAATTGCTGGACTTACACTAGTATGGTTTTGATGTTAATGTTTAGTTTATAGAAACACTCTAAGCTAATCTTATCTCTCAAAATCAGCTCTTGCAGTCTCATGTGCCCACCTCTTCTGCGGTAGTCCCTGGGCCTGGAGAGATTGAATAGTTTTTACTTCATTTCATGTCGGCTTTTGTGTCTAAAAAAAGCAGTTCATTTTGATTGTCACCTTTTCCCAGGTCTAAAATGAAACTTCAGCTGGTGTCAATACTCAAGATTTAGCAGGGATAAGTGCCTTTTTTCAGATCCAGGAGTCAAAGCCCTGTAACTTAACAGTACAGGGATTAGTTAATAGGATATTTATAGGACAGAAAATCCTGTCATTCTCTCTATCATGTCAGAAATCAAAACACTGTGATTAGGTACTCAAGAGTTACTGCATGCAGCACTTCAAACCACTGTATTAAAGTAGTTAGGTTACTCATTACACATGTCTAATTGCTAGTACTCTAGTGACAGAACTGTGACTAAAAGCATCAAAAATATGATAGGTCCTATGTCTAACTTATCAAAGCAAGACAACTAACTTGTTTCTCTATCATTAAAAACATGATAAATGCAAATATTGGTTTTGGAAATGCAATATGAAGACAAATAATCTCCTTTCACTTAAATATAACAAAACAGGGATAAAGTAAGAACCAGCACATAATTAATTTTTTTCAGCTATTTAAAAGAGCATTACACAATTCCAAGATTAGTTTCTAGATATAGCACTGACAACTGATTAGGTAACTCTCATCACTGAAATCTTCAGACTAGTACAACACTTGTACTACTTTTGTTTGCAAGTATGTACATGAAGGCTCATCAGTGATAAATGAGTTGGGATCAAAAATCATTTGACAACCTCACATTTTTTTTATTACTACTTAATTAAAGTGAATGTCACTTAATTTTAGTAATAGCCAACACACCTAAATTAGTTTCAGAGAAATTCCAATCAATATAATTTCCTTAAGGACAAGGCCAGTCTTTCATGAATATTAAAACTTTGTACCTGCATAACAGTTTTTCCTCTTAAAGAAAAATATCTGAAACCAACTCAAATTACTGATGACTGACTTACCTTGGAAATAAACATCATTTAAACATTTTAATTCTCATCTGTCTTTTCAAATAACAAAATAATGTACTGTTTCTGCTTAAAACTTGTAAAAATCATCCATTTTTTTGAAAACACCAGTAACTTTAAAGCTCTTGCAACTCTCTAGATCATCAGAGGTAAGCAATAGCAAACAAGTTTTAAATGGCTGATATTGTCTATCAGTTTTTACATGCTTGACAAATGTAGCTTAGGAATTTTAGATAAATAAAACAAATGATTAATTGCTGGAATTGTGTAGGAAACAAAATGACTTCATGGACCAAATAAAAGCCTTCTATTAGAAATAAAAAAAACCCGATCATTTAATATATATATATATGTTCTTTTTTGGGCTTTACTTTTATATATATATATAACAAACAGCAAATAATTGAAAATTAAAAGCAAAAACAAAGAACAGGAAACTAACTCAAAATTTTTCTTCTACTCAATTTACCTGGGAGGCCACAATGTTACCAAGAACCTGAAAAAAAGCACATAATATATATATTGTTTCTGGTACACAAATTAATGTCTTCAAGTCCACCAATAACACTATACTTTTTGTTCAATTAAGAAATTCACTTTAGGCACATGATTAGTAAGTACTTTAGTGCTAGTAGCATGCAGAAGACAAAATATAGTGTAAAATAAAGCAGTGGAAGGATTTATGTGATATTTGGCTCAATGCTAATATCCTTTCACTTAAATGTTTTATAACAAAACAGAGACAAAGTAAGAACAAACAAACAATTTATTTTCAGTAATTTAAAAGAGCATCATCACATAGTTCCAAGATTAGTTTCTAGATACAGTCTGGCTTCATGCTTAACTTTATTAAAAAAGAATCACCATAACTGCGATTGTATTTCATTGCAAAACTTATTAATTTACCTTCATCAAGACTAAGAGTTTTAATTATGAGCAGTGTTAACTAGCCATATTTCTCTAATTTTCTATTAGGTTTTAAAGAATATTTTACTATGTATACTTTTTCATATTTATTTTCTCTGTGCCTAAAGGATAGTCATATAGAGAAACAAGAAAAAACTCTATATGACTTAAACAGATCATCTATGACATGCTTGGACTGTCTGTTTTATCTTAACTTTTCTTTTTTTATACAAAATTCTTTCTTTTCTTTATAACCTTCCTTACCAAAAATATATCTTCATGTCCTTAACTTCCTTTATATCTCTCTCCTCCAGTACTAATTCCTTTCTATCTTGTTTCATATATAACTTTTTCAAGTTCATAATTCTAATTAACCTTTAGATAACCTCTGAATTAGGCAAAATTATTCATTTTCTCACTAAGAACACATCTTCTTTGGCACATGTTATATGCAGAATTATATATTAACTTAGTAACTTTAAATTTTAGTGAAAACCTAGGAAGCAAGAAATTCTGAGTTGCCTTTCAAATATTAACATTTGGTGGATGAGAACCTTTTCAAAATTTTTAGAAATGTGTTTCCCCATATCATAACTTTTTCTTAATTGGAAATGACTCAGACATCCAACTAGCATTAAAAATAATGTTAAGATTTTAAGTAACACAAAAAGTTCACCTACAGCATTTACCCATTTATGTTTTCTTTATTGTTAGCAATTTATCTAGATTTGTACATCATTTTCTTGTTAACCACTTTATAACCTGTGCATATAGGGAATTCACCTAAGTAAGAACCTTAGAGTTAACTACATGAGTATGTTCATCAATAACTCAGAAGATTCAGCTATTTTTGTTAAACCAACATTAAGTAGGTCTGACCAAAAAAATTCACACAAAGATCATTTTGTTTTGGCTGGGTTTACAGTTTTATAGCCTTTATGCCAAACCCTGAGGCCTGAAAATATCTAGCAGAGACAAACATAAAACCCTCCAAAAATGTATGCTGACAATGCTGAAGACATTTCTGTTTTTATATTACCAATAATTTTAAAGCCAGTTTGTTTATTAACGTTTTACTTAAGTCACATGAACTTGAAAATTGTGTGGACTTATTTAATTTATTAATGATCTTTTATAAGCCAATTTGATAGACACAACATATAATAAATGTACATACACATAAACACATCTAGACACGTATACACACACACAAAGATCCAATAGCTTTTATCTTGGAACTCTAGTCATGAGATAGAAATATATATACTTACCAGTCTACAACCATGTTCACATAGTTCAACTTTGTTTGCCTCAATAGGTAATCCAGTGAAGTCTGTGAACGAAAATTTTGGTTAAAGCAGTTTCCATGGCAGTTTGATTTGTAAAGGCCAAACCTTCCCAGCATCACAGAACCTGACATGGAACCAACTAACCAGGCCCAACGCTACTTAGAATAGCAGCATTAAAGCCTGTATATGTGGAACTCCATCACACTTTCCCATTCAACAGCAAACTCCAGATTCCAAACAATACTGGGGCCAAACAGGATTACAAAAGAAAATCAGTTTACTGAATTCCAATTTCCCATGACTATGTTAACACACACACCAACAATCACCAAAACACAATCCAAGTGCTTCAGCAATAAATAAGAACCAAGTGTGTCTAAATCGAAACTGTCAGTGTGCTTCCTTTATCAGTCAGTTGGGCTTTATCAACCTGCAAATGGAAATTCCAACCCAAATTGAGAGGAACTGACCCACCGTCTGGTACCCACAAAAGACACTCACTCCCCCCACCACCGACACACACAACACACAATTAGAAACAAGCCCCCAAGACTGTCCATATTGAAACAGTCAGGGCTGCCATCTCTCAGTTGGCCTTGTTCACCTGCCAATGGAAGGAGCAGATCCTGCTGTTTCGGCCCACAAAGGAAATTCACCTATCCTGATGCAGATGTCAAATTTCAAAGACTGTTCTTCCTAGGCAGTCAGTCAGAAATGCAGTTGGGGCCAGCAGCAACAGGACCAGAAAGAGAAACTGAGACTCACGTCCAGCCAAAACAAGAAAGGGTCCAACAGCTGCTTAGAAGGGCTATTGAAACTCCTGACCCACACCAACCAAGCCACTGGCAATATGTTCCCGGTCAGGGAACTAGAATTTATTACTGAAACACTAAGGATTTAGTCTAGGTTTGCTGCCACGACACAGAAAGCCATTCACTGAAATAATGAGTATTGCCAGGGGAGAAGCTTTAATCAGGTGCTGCTTCCAAGGAGATGGAAGATTAGTCTCAAATCCATATCCCTGATGGACTAAAATTAGGGTTTTATATAGCAGGAAAGAAATGGTACCATGTGTGGGAAGATAGGAATTAGGAAAGGGTAAGGAAGAGGAGTTGGTTGACAGAAAGTAGATAGTCGGTTAATTAATCATGGTAAGTAAGAGGTCTGACAACTCATTGTCCAAATGCACTAAATGGTGAGTTTCAGCTTCTTGATACTATCTGGGAGTCCTGATGGTTGATTTCCTGGGAAAGGATAAGACAATTGTAATTTTCTTCAGTTTTAAGACTGGGAGGATCAATTTCTATGTTTACTCAAAGAAACCATAAAAATTAGCTCTATGGGGCAATTGGGTCAGTTTCAATAGTTTAATCACACTTAGTACAATCATACTGATATGTTGCTGCAAAAATATTAATCTGATTATGGGTTGCTGCTCTATGTTCCATTGATGTTACCTAATATGCATTTTATACATTGTATTATACTTCTAAAATCCCCAAATTTTTCATTTTAAAATATGTGTGTTCCCTTGGTAAAAATCATGGGCTCTATGTATTTCTCTACCTACCTATATTAGAATTAGATTTGGTTAGGATTTTTTTAGGGAACAGGTGGTGTTTGGTTACATGAGTAAGTTTTTTAGTGGTGATTTGTGAGATTTTGGTGCAACCATCACCTAAGCAGTATACATTGCACCCAATTTTCAGTTTTTATTCCTCACTCCCTTCCCACCCTTTCCCCTTGAGTCCCCAAGGTTCATTTTGTCATTCTTATGCCTTTGTAGCCTCAGCTCCCACTTATGAGTGAGAATATACGATGTTTGGTTTTCCATTTCTGAGTTATTTCACTTAGGATAATAGTCTCCAGTCTCATCCAGGTCACTGTGAATGTTATTAATTTATTTCTTTTGATGGCTGAGTAGTATTCCATCGTGTGTGTGTGTGTGTGTGTGTGTATGCCCACGTGTGTGTGTGTTACAGTTTTTTTTTTGAAAGAAAGAAAAAGAGAGGAAAGAAAGTGAGAGTGAAAGAAAGAAAAAAAAGAATGTAAGAGAGAATGAAAGAGGAAGAGAAAGAGGGAGAGAGAATGAGATTCTTGTTCTATTGCCCAGGCTAGAAGGCAGTCTAAAAATGGGTATTAAAAACCTCTTTTATGCCAATAATTGTGCTTAACAATGGAGACAGGAAGGAATAAGAGATGAAAATAACAAACAAGCAGCCAATCAATATTTTATTTAAAGCTGTGAAATGCTATGCAATTGCTGAGGAGTGATTTACTTCCAATTATGTGGTCACTTTTAAAATAGGTGTAATGTGATACTGAGAAAAATGTATGTTTTGCGGATTTGG
>CAUYLG010020354.1:0-22113 GCA_963573385.1 Cacajao melanocephalus
GTTCAGCTGTGCTTACTGTGAAACTCTCAGTCCTCAGCGCTTCCAATTGCTGTTCTCCTTGTGGGGACGGGACCAGCCGAGCCGGAGTCGTCCCGTATACTCTGCGCCGAGAAGCGCCGTGCTGGGGCGCCGGCAAAATAGCTGCACCGGCCAAAAAAGTCGTGCTGGCGACCCGTGTGGCTCCTCCGCCGGGAATCTCCTAGTCTGTGGGCAACAAAAATTCGTCTGAAAGTGCGGTGTCCACTCTCTGTCTGCGCTTTCACTGGGAGCTACAATCCTGAGCTGTTGTTAATTGGCCATCTTGAATCTCTCCCTGGATTGTATTTTCAATGTTCAGTGCTTTTAGGGTCACCATTTGATGAATGCATTAATAGAAGTCCTATTGGTTATACTGTAAAAAGGTTCTGCTATATTTACACCAAGTGGGAGGGTTTTAAGGGTAGAAATCACAGAGCCAAGCAAAGAGCACAGCTATTATTATTACACTAGGAGGATAGGGAGTTGCTGCTTTAGGCTAATTGAATGTACCCTAGGTCAATTTGGGAAAGCAAGTACAGTCCTTGGCAATCTTTTCTTTTTATACATCTGAATCCAATGAGAAGCTGGTTAGGAGGACAGTCCTCCAACATCAGCTCCTCAGCACGCAGACTCCCATGTGTGATAGTCCCTAGCCACAGGATGGAGGTGCAGGATTATTTTCTGAGTGCTGCTTGTCGATCTGGTCCTCTCTGCTCCATGTTGCATTTGTGGAAGCTTGTACAGGCACAGGAATTAAAGATTTCATGTGAACTGTGTGATTACCCGGAGACAAAACCACGTTTCCCTGGAGTTTCTTCCTCCAAGTTATACTTTTCATCTTATGAGTGTTTATTGCTTCTTCACCTAGAACCTTAGATCCAATGTCTGCTCGGAAAAGAGGAAAGGTAACGAAATATACTAAAGATAGCAGACTGATACACATAGGAGTTTTAATCCTGAGGGAACTCCCACCCATTTTAATAGAATTACTCTTGGTTAAGCACTGAAGGAGATTAACAAGACCCTGGAGGATGAAAAGTCAAGCTGTGGCTCTGACCTGGCCATCACAGCTGCTGATCCAGGCCTTGTTCTACAAGCTCTGAACTTGTAGGTACCACTTCACGAACACAGAAAAAGAAAACTGAATGTGAAGTTGCAAAACCATGCCCTAAAAGTATACAGCTGGGCTTTACTAATGTTCATCCAACATGTTGTTGATCTGTGTGTCATCACATTAACCCATGGCCGAAACAGCAGAAGCAGTAGTCATTTATTCCTAAATGCCTTTCCAGATGCTTGGCAAGCAAAAATTTTTCAGACAAGACCATTTTTTCCCCAGTGTTAAAAATGAGAATCTCTGAAGAAAAGTAAACATTAGATCTCCACATATTACTGATCATCTCAAGAGAACTAGACCAGGAGCCTCAGCACAAATCGTACCCAGTGTATTTCTACAAACAAAATTAATAAGAGGCAAAGCTTGAGCGTACCATACTATTCAATTTCTGTATTGCTAAAGCTGACAAAATCACTCCAAATCACATGACTGGAGTCCAGCCCTAGAGCAAAACTACTAAATAGTAGGATTTATACCATAACTAAGAGATTCAAAAGAACACAAAATTATATAAGCTCCCCTCCCCAAACTAGACAAAGAAGATTCAAAAAAAGTCTTTGCTGGACTGGAAGCAAAGCAGGAGAATTGGGAAATAGAGCAAGAAAGTAAGTCAGAGTAGCTCTTGGAAAGTCTGGTCCTGTGGGTAGGGTTAGTAATAGAAACCTCAGATGGGTTTGGGGATCTCAGAGCAGGAGGCCCTATGCCTCCACTCTCCATCAGGAATACTACAAAGAGGTATTCTCATGGAGAGACCTAAGCCAACATAAGTGACTACAAGTAAAATAGCAATGGCCACAGGGCAGATCCAGCCGGAGAAACTATCTAAGAGAGACCTACCATCTCCACCTCCATGTTTCTGGAAACATCATAGTAGCACAGAAGAGCATCTGAATTTTTCGCATGGTTTCCCCCACGTCCTTCCCCATGACCTCCAATAAGAATTTGCCTGAGAGAAATCCAATGGACTGGGAATGTCCTAATGGTTGCATGGACCTGGGGGTCAAAGGGCAACTTTAGACGGTGAACATCAGCAGTGGATGGCAGTGAGGATAGCCAAAGCCATCTCAGAAGAGGCCTCCTCACAAGGAAGACATCACCGTTTCCCACTCATTAATGTCAAGATCATGTTGAAGAACCACAGGAACCAAGATCATTCTTTAGGAGAAGATTTAAAGAATAGGGAGAGGAGAAAAGTCTTGTATTGACTAAGAATTTACTCAAGAAATACTGAGTTTTGCTGGGCATGGTGGTGCAAGCCTATAGTCCCAAGCTACATAGGAAGCTGAGGCAGGATGATTTGCTTGAGCCCAGGAGTTCAAGTACAGCATGGGCAACATAGCAAGACCCTGTCTCAAAAAAAAAAAAAAAAAAGAAAAAAAGGAAAGAAAGACTGAGTTCTAAACAAGTAATTTTATTTATCTTGAATTAGAAAGATATAGTTTTTCTATTACCAAGTAGAAATTGGGGCTTATGAGTTGATTTAATTTAATGATAGAGAAATAAAATTACTTCTTGGCTCAACTGACAAATGTGATTGTAAAAATTTACTCCTGCGACATGTTTCAGTGTAAATTAATTCACTGTTACTATATTATCTCACGTTTTAGAATGAGAGGCTTGATGTTCTCTTAAAGGATTTTAATCATCAGTGAAGAAATTAGAATAACTTTTTAAAGAAGATGTAGTAGTAAATATTGCATTTGTTGCCCCAATATCCATTTACCCTCCCTTGTGAAGAGCCATGGTTTAATCAACAGGGCCATTCCATCACTGGCTGCGGGGATTGGTTCAGGAAAGCCAAGCCTCAACCAATCCACATGTGACATTTCCCAGGCCAGCAGGGCTGGTCAGAGGCGATCCATCTAGCATTAAGAACAAGTCTCTGGGTGCTCCTGTATTGGGTGTGTATATATTTAGGATTGTTAGCTCGTCTTGTTTCATTGATCCTTTTACCATTATGTAATGTCTTCACTCTTTATTAATAGTTAACAAAGTGTTTAATGCACAGCATAAAAGCCAAGTAAGCCTGAAGCATTTAGAAAATGGCATGTGAATTAGTTGTAAACTGTTTCAGTAAACATTAAATGGGTGGCAATTACTTAAAGTGATTGCCTAAGTTTCATTAAAGTATTTAAAAGAAATATGTGCTTAATGCTGCTTTAATTATAAGAAAACTATTAGAGTAGCTTTCATCTAGGGTTTACCAAATTAGCCTAATTCATAACCTCACCGAGGGCATTTTATACACATGCATTTATACAGATTTCTGATTTCACCCCTCACCCCATGCCTTACTGAAACTCAAACCTGGTAATCTGTGTTTTTAATTATTTCAGGTCAATCTGCTGGTAAGGCCTGGTTAGACAACACTGCCCAAGTGTTGTCTGGTTAAAAGCTTGCTTTAGATTTTGCTTTCACCAATACGGAAAAGCTCTTAAAGATGCTTCAGTATAACTGGTTAGCAAGGGTTAACAGTGATGAATATAGGATGAGAGTAGCTGAGGAAATGGAAGCCTGTGATTTTTGATTGCCTTGTTAAATCGTCAACAGCAGCACCACCACCATCATTGATTGGGTTATGGCAGGAAATGCTATAGTTAGATTTGCTACAAATTAGTTTAGTTAGAGAGTATGGGTGAAAATAAGGTAATCTTATCAGATGTTGTCTGATATCATGGAAGCAGTGCATTTATGAGCAGAGTTGCAAAAGAAATGTTGAGTACACCTTTGAAGCAAGGTTGCCTTCCATGGATTATAGGAAACAAACAAGTATTCTCAAGGTGTGTGGAACAAATAAAAACCAAAGGTGCCAAGATGCAAAGAACATTCAGCTTTATAGGTGTCCACAACTACCAATCATAACTTTATAGATGTGGAAAGAACTGCTGAATACCCTCCCTCCTGCATGTCCCCAACTATGGCACTGCCCCAGATAGCCTTCTAAAACACTCACCTCATTCTGCCACTCCTTGCTTGCAGCCCTCAATACTTTTCTATTTATGTAATAGGATAAAGTCTAAATGCCATATCAAAGTATATAGGGCCATTCACAATTTGTCTACTATATATTTTATATCTTCTAGGATAAAGTCTAAATGCCTTATCAAAGTGTATAGGGCCATTCACGATTTGTCTACTATATATTTTATATCTTCTTTCTCTTCTCTTGCCACATTTTTATCCAATATGCTCAAGCCAACTGGAGTCCATACATGTAGTCTTCCAAAGTGCTTTCAGAAAAAAAATCACACGCCACATTATTCTGTTATAGACCCTAACACAGTGCCTAGTAGGGGCTCAATACATAGTAGTTGTTTAATAAATGCTTATTCACAAATGAATAAATCAAAACACAATTACTGTAATGATCTCTTTACATGTGGATTTTTCCCTTTTGGGATACAAGCCCATTCAGAGCACTATAGCGTGCACAGTTACTGGCACATAATCAATAGTCATTAAGAGTTTGTGGGGATCTGGCAAGATGGCCGAACAGGAACAGCTCTGTTCTGCAGCTCCCAACAAGACCGACACCGAAGGAAGGTGATTTCTACATTCCCAACTGAGGTACCTGGTTCATCTCACTGGGACGGGTCAGACAGTGGATGAAGCCCATGGAGGGCAAGCAGAAGCAGAGTGGGACGTCACCTCACCTGGGAAGTGCAAGGCACTGGGGAACTCCCTCCCCTATCCAAGGGAAGCCCTGAGGGACTGTGCCATGAGGAATGGTGCATTCTGACCCAGATACTATGCTTCTCCCATGGTTTTTGCAATCCACAGACCAGGAGATTCCCTCATGTGCCTATACCGCCAGGGCCCTGGGGTTCAAGCACCAAAATGTGTGGCCATTTGGGCAGACCCTGATCTAGCTGCAGGAGGTTTTTTTCCTTTGTACTCCAGTGATACAGAACCATTCACTCCCCTGGAAAGGGGGCTGAAGCCAGGGAGCCAAGTGGTCTTGCTCAGCAGTCCCACTCCCACAGAGCCCAGCAAGCTAAGAACCACTGGCTTGAAATTCTTGCTGCCAGCACAGCAGTCTGAAGTTGACCTGGGACGCTCAAGCTTGCTGGGGGCAGGAGTGTCCACCATTGCTGATGCTTGAGGAGGTGGCTTTTCCCTGACTATGCTAAGGACTGGACGTAACTCAACACAGTATGGTAAAGTGGCTCTGGCCACACTGCCTCTCTAGATTCCTCTTCAGTGGGCAGGGCATCTCTGAAAGAAAGGCAGCAGCCCCAGTCAGGGGCTTATAAACAAAACTCCCATCTGCCCTGGGACAGAGCACCCGGGGCAACGGGTGGCTGTGGGCACAGCTTCAGCAGACTTAAATGTTGGCTCTGAAGAGAGCAGTGGATCCTGACAGAGAGGGTTCTCCTAGCGCAGTGCTTGAACTCTGCTAAGGGACAGATTGCCTCCTCAAGTGGGTCCCTGACCCCCATTCCTCCTGACTGGGAGAGACCTCCCAACAAGGGTTGACAGACACCTCATACAGGAGAACTCCAGTTGGCACCAGGCCAGAGCCCCTCTACGACGAAGCTTCCAGAGGAAGGAGCAGGCAGCAATCTTTGCTGTTCTGTAGCCTCAGCTGGTGATACTCAGGCAAATAGGGTCTGGAGTGGACCTTCAATAAACTCCAGCAGACCTGCAGAAGAGAGGCCTAACTGTTAGAATAAAAACTAACAAATAGAAAGCAATAACAACATCAACAAAAAGGACCCTTACACACAGAAACCTCATCTAAAGGTCATTAGTCTGAAAGAGCAAAGGTAGATAAATCCATGAAGATGAGGAAAAACCAGTGCAAAAATGCTGAAAATTCCAAAAATCGGAATGCCTCTTCTCCTCCAAATGATCACAACAAAACTGGACAGAATGAGTTTGACAAATGGACAGAAGTAGGCTTCAGAAGGCTTTAAACCAACAAAGATCAAAAAAGACAAAGAAGGGCATTACATAATGGTAAAGGGATCAATGCAACAAGAAGAGCTAACTGTCCTAAATATAAGCATCTAATACAGGAGTACTCAGATTCATAAAACAAGTTCTTAGAGACCCCTACAAAGAGACTTTAACACTGCACTGTCAGTATTAGACAGATCAACGAGACAGAATATTAAGGATATTCAGGACTGGAACTCAGCTCTGGACCAAGTAAACCTAATAGATATCTACAGAACTATCCACCCCAAATGCACAGAATATATATTTTTCTGAGCACCACATAGCATTACTTCAAAATTGACCACATAATTGGAAGTAAAACATTCCTCAGCAAATGCAAAAGAATGGAAATTGTAACAGCCTCTCAGACCACAGTGCAATCAAATTAGAACTCAGGATTAAGAAACGCACTCTAAATCACACAACTACATGGAAACTGAGAAACCTGCTCCTGAATAACTACTGGGTAAATAACAAAATTAAGGCAGAAATAAATAAATTCTTTGAAACCAATGAGAATAAAGACACAATGCACCAGAATCTCTGGGACACAGCTAAAGCAGTGTTTAGAGGGAAATTTATAGCACTAAATGCCTGCAGAAGAAAATGAGAATGATCTAAAATCAACACCCTACCATCACAATTAAAAGAACTAGAGAAGCAAGAGCAAATTCAAAAGCTAGCAGAAGACAAGAAATAACTAAGATCAGAGCAGAACAGAAGGAGATAGAGACACAAAATACCCTTCAAAAAAATCAGTGAATCCAGAAGGTGGTTTGGCTAGATAAACCACTAGCCAGACTAATAAGGAGGGAGAGAAGAATCAAATAGACACAATAAAAAATAATAAAGGGATATTACCACTAACCCCACAGAAACACAAACTACCATCAGAGAATACAGTAAACACCTCTACGCAAATAAACTAGAAAATCTAGAAGAAATGGATAAATTCCTGGACACATATACCCTCCCAAGACTAAACCAGGGAGAAGTTGAATCGCTGAATAGATCAATAACGAGTTTTGAAATGGAGGCAGTAATTAATAGCCCACCAACCAAAAATAGCCCAGGACCAGACAGTTTCACAGCTGAAATCTACCAGAGGTACAAAGAGGAGCTGCTACTATTCTTTCTGAAACTATTCCAAACAATATAAAAAGAGGACTCCTCCCTAACTCATTTTATGAGGACAGCATCATCCTGATACCAAAATCTGGCAAAGACACAACAAAGAGAATTGCAGGCCAATATCTTTGGTGAACATCAATGCAAAAATCCTCAATAAAATACTGGCAAACTGAATCCAGCAGCACATTAAAAAGCTTATCCACCGTGATTAAGTGAACTTCATCTCTGGGATGCAAGGCTGGTTCAACATATGCATATCAATAAATGTAATCTATCACATTATAAACAGAACCACTGACAAAAACCGCATGATTATCTCAATAGATGCAGAAAAGGCCTTTGGTAAATTCAACACTTCTTCATGCTAAAAACTCTCAATAAATTAGGTATTGATAGAACATATCTCAAAATTATAAGAGCTATTTATGACAAATCAATAGCCAATATACTGAATGGGCAAAGGCTGGAAGCATTCCCTTTGAAAACTGGCACAAGACAAGGATACCCTCTCTTACCACTTTTATTCAACATAGTATTGGAAGTTCTGGCCAGAGCGATCAGGCAAGAGAAAGAAATAAAGGGTATTCCAATAGGAAGAGAGGAATTCAAATCACCTTTGTTTGCACACGACATGATTGTATATTTAGAAAACCCCATTGTCTCAGCCCAAAAACTCCTTAAACTGATAAGCAGCTTCAGGAAAGTCTCAGGATACAAAATCAATGTGCAAAAATCACAAGTATTCTTATACACCAATAATAGACAAGCAGAGAACCAAATCATGAGTGAACTTCCATTCACAACTGCTCCAAAGAGAATAAAATACCTAGGAATACAACTTACCAGGGATGTGAAGGACCTCTTCAAGGAGAGCTACAAAACATTGCTCAAGGAAATAAGAGAGGACACAAACAAATGGAAAAACATTCTATGCTCATAGATAGGAAGAATCAGTATTGTGAAAGTGACCATACTGCTCAAAGTAATTTATAGATTCAGTGCTATTCATATCAAGTTGCCATTGACTTTCTTCACAGAATTAGAAAAAAACTACTTTAAATTTCATATGGAAGCAAAAAAGAACCTGCATAGCCAACACAATCCTAAGCAAAAAGAACAAAGCTGGAGACATCATGCTACCTGACTTCAAACTATACTACAAGCCTACAGTAACAAAAACAACATGGTACTGGTACCAAAACGGATATATAGACCAAGGAAATATAATAGAGGCCTCAGAAATAGCACCACACATCTACAACCATCTGATCTTTGACAAACCTGACAGAAACAAGCAATAAGGAAAGAATTCTTTATTTAAGAAATCATGCTGGGAAAACTGGCTAGCCATATGCAGAAAACAGAAACTGCCACCCCTTCTTTACAACTTATACCAGTATTAACTTAAGATGGATTAAAGACTTAAAGGTAAAACCTAAAACAATAAAAACTCTAGAAGAAAACCTAGGCAATACCATTCAGGACATAGGTATGGGCAAAGACTTCATGACTAAAACACCAAAAGCAATTGAAACAAAAGTGAAAATTGACAAATGGGATCTAATTAAACTAGAGCTTTTGCTCAGGAAAAGAAACTATTACTAGAATGAACAGGCAGTGTACAGATTGCTGGAAAATTTTTGCAACCTATTTATCTGACAAAGCGTTAATATCTAGATTCTACAAAGAAGTTAAACAAATTTACAAGAAAAAAACAACCCCATCAAAAAGTGGGCATAGAATATGAACAGATATTTCTCAAAAGAAGATGTTTATGTGGCCAACAAACTTGAAAAAAAGCTCATCATCACTGGTCATTAGAGAAATGCAAATCAAAACCACAATAAGGTACCATCTCACTCCAGTTAGAATGGTCATCATTAAAAAGTCTGGAAACAACTGATGCTGTTGAGGGTGTGGAGAAATAGGAATGCTTTTACACTGTTGGTGGGAGTGTTAATTAGTTCAATGATTATGGAAGACAGTGTGGCGATTCCTCAAGCATCTGGAGCAGAAATACCATTTGACCTAGCAGTCTCAATACTGGGATATACCCAAAGGATTAGAAATCATTCTACTATAAAGACACATGGGCCTGTATGTTTATTGCTGCACTATTTACAATAGCAAAGACTTGGAATCAACCCAAATGGCCATCAGTGATTGACTGGATAAAGAAAATGTAGCACATTACACCATGGAACACTATGCAGCCATAAGAAAGAAGGAGTTCATGTCCTTTGCAGGGACATAGATTAAGCTGGAAACCACCATCCTCAGCAAACTTACACAGGAACAGAAAACCAAACACTGCATGTTCTCACTCATAAGTAGAAGTTAAAGAATGAGAACATGTGAACGCCGGGAGGGGAACAACACACACTGAGGCCTGTTGGGGGGTGTGGCAAAAGGAGAGGGAGAGCATTAGGACAAATACCGAATGCATGTGGGACTTAAAACCTAGATAGGTGCAGCAAACCACCATGGCACATGTATACCTATGTAACAAACCTGCATGTTCATCATATGTATTCCAGAACTTAAAATAAAAATAAGAGTTTGTGAATGAATCACTAACCAGATAGAATTACAGACTGCAGTGCATATTCATAGGAAACTCTTATTTATTCATGCTGTTGAAGGGAGATTGGATAAGCTAGACATACTAAATAGTAGTATGTTTGATTTTCTTGGAGTTTATAAAATTATCAAGCCAAACAATGACTATCTGAATCTTGAGAGACTGGCTGACTTTTTTATGTTCCTTCCTTTCCCGCAGAATTCTTTGTTTTTCCCTCTGTTCTATGCCCATTAGTATCAAACCTAAAACTGATGCAGACACCGCAGATTTAAGCAGAGCTGACCTGTTCAAAGTTACTCTCCTAATAGTTTACACCTTACCAAGGTTTAGAAGACAATTCTTGTGAACTCTACAAGGGTTTGGCCTATTTCACCCCCAAAAATGACAAAGGATATTGAACAGTGATTACATTTTTAAATCATAGCTTTATTATGATAAGAAACTGAAAGGATGCATAAGAGTTGGTCATACTTACCTGGATTCTGGTCAAGCCATTGCGAAGCCATGGTACAGGCACTGATATGGATATGGGCCTTTTTCAATAGAGGCAGAGAAGACTTTATCCTCAGACTTTATCCTCATATAAATATGCTCCTGGGGTTGAGTACAGGATAAATATATTTGCCTGAAACATCCCTTTTATTTAGATATTTGGAAAAAGATATTTTTATAATAAGTAAACCTAGAACTATTAATTTTAAATATGAAACGTGAAACTCTTTAAAGACAAACCATGGAGATTTACAGAGATATTTTGAGGCTGGTGGATGCCTTAGTTATTCTGTCTGATTAAAGTGTTGAAGAACACACGCATTATACTAAAGGATTGGTTTATAACATGGAAGATTTAATGACCATAACATAGACATTAAGTTAATCCCTGAGGGAAACTGAAGTTCCATTTCACCACTTCCTGGGTATAGTGACCGTGTACAATCTTTAGCTTCACTTGGTTGCATAAGAAACCAGTTAAGACCTAAAGCTGCAAAGAAAGATGCATTTTGGCCTTTAAGAACCAGTTTAAATCATGAACTGCTTTATTTAGAGCCAGTTGGAGGTAGCATACTGCTGGCAATTCCAAACCACTTAAAAAACAAAAGTTACGGTTATTAATTTTTGAAGCCACGGAAGCATGAATCAACATTATAGCAGTGTCAGTATCTCAGTAGGAACTAGTTTCAGCTGAACTGTGGCAACAAAATAAATGTTTGCAGATTGTTTTGACAAAATGTCATCTTCTGGGCTCAATTTATTTGCCAACAGCCTTACTTTTGAAAAAGCCTTGCTGCACGTGAAGTTTAGGAGAAAATCCTCCCTCTGAACATTCTGGACCTTAACACGTAACTCTATCTGTAAGCATTTGTAATGTAGATCTGCAAATGTTTTAATAGGAATGGAATATGTTGCTAAGAGATGTGTCTATAAACATCTGTTTGACATATTTCACCACGGTGGAGATTAGGGAAATGGGTTTTTAAGGCAAAGTGGTCAGCTGGTACCCCTGGTGGTACAGGCCATATTTTTAAAAACAGAATATACATGTGGTTTTTGAAAATTATTTATTTATTTTGATTTTTAAAAATTTAATTTTAAGTTCTAGATACATGTGCAGAATGCTCAGGTTTGTTACATAGGTAAATGTGTGCCATGGCAGTTCGTTGCACCTTGTACCCATCACCTAGGTATTAAGCCTTGCTTGTATTAGCTGTTTATCCTGACCCTCTCCTTCCCCTCAGCTCCCACAGACCTCAGTGTATGTCGTTCCCCTGCCTGTGTTTCATGTGTTCTCATTGTTCAGCTCCATCTTATAAGTGAGAGCATGCAGTGTTTGGTTTTCTGTTCCTGTGTTAGTTTGCTGAGGATAATGGCTTTGAGCTCCAACCATGTCCCTGCAAAGGGCATCATCTCATTCTATGATTTTTTTGTTTTTTAAATGGAGTCTTGTTCTTGTCACCCAGGCTGGAGTGCAATGGCACAATCTCAGCTCACTGCAACCTCTGCCTCCCAGGTTCAAGCGATTCTTTGCCTCAACCTCCCGAGTAGCTAGGATTACAAGTGCCTGCTACCACAATTGGCTAATTTTTGTATTTTTAATAGAGATGGGGTTTTGCCATGTTGTCTAGGGTGGTCTTGAACTCTCGACCTCGTGATCCTCCCGCCTTGGCCTCCCAAAGTGCTAGGATTACAGGCATGAGCCACCTTGCCCAGTCTGATTTTTTTAAAGAGATAAAATCTTGCTGTATTGCCCAGGCTGGACTTGAACTCCTGGGCTCAAGCAATCCTCCAGCCTCAGCCACTCCAGTAAGTGAGACTACAGTTTTGCACCACTATGTCTGGCTCATGTGTGTTTATAAAGTTCTCTAGACAGGGCTGTAACAGGGTGGTGTGTGTGTGTGTGTGTGTATGTGTGCTGTCAGATGATTTTATTCCTATTTTCCTAGTGTACACCCATCATTTGAAGCTTAAGCATATGCAACTCTAGGAGGTGAATTTATTCCCTGGAATGAGTATCTTTTTTGAAAGTTGCTTGACAAGTGTGAAGAAAATCATTTTCCAAAGCGATAGCATCCATTTTATACAAAATTCTGCCTGTGTGTGTTTATATGCATTTCTTCTGACTCTTAAACAGATCTATAACTCCCAAAGTTAGAACTGACAAGTTTATAGGCTAAGTTGTTTGAGCTCTGGAATGAATTTAGACGGTCCTTAAATCCATTTAAAATCAGAGGAAAATAAATTAAAAGGAATAGAAAGGATGGCTTGTTAAAACGTAAAGGAATAATGGCTCAATTCCAAGCTTAGTCTAGGAAAAGTTTAACACACATTGCAAAGTATTTGGTAATATATAGTCCTTGGACACGTTAAAGAGAAAAACAAACACTGCTATTATCAAGATTTTAACATGCCTCACTTTCAAAGTGTTCAAGCCAATGGCTAGATATGTTTTTGAAATGTCCTGTTTGATAGTGGGATTTAGAAGGGTGCCCTATGTTCACAAATACAGTAGAAATAGAAATGAAGAGGGAAGCTCTCTGTAGCAGGAAGAGTATGGACTTTATGGTCAGACAAAGCTACATAACTGCTAAGTCTAGAGCTCCCCATTACTAGATGTTATCTGGGTAATGTATGCAATAATCTCATTGAATACATATCATATATGAATATATAAATAATATTTAGGTTGTGGGAATGTTCTGAGGATTAAAGGAGATATGTTCATCATAAGTGCTATTTACCAATAGATGTTCTTATTAAGTAATATTTCTAATCTAGATTCTACTTAATAAACCTCATGACTGTCTTTTGAAGAGGCTTGCAAGTGGTGGTGAATTAAAAGAAGAAAAATAAAACTTGTGATAATGGAAAATAGAAGTGTAAGTTTTGGAAGAAAAGACTGCAGTGGATGTGTAGCTCAGTTTGTATATACCCCAAATAATATTGTAAAGCCAAGTTATTGTTCTCAAAGTCTTTGATCATTTTAAATACTAATAGATTCAAGACAGAGGAGAAACTCATTTCTGAAGTGAGCTTGATTTCAGCATGTGCAAGGATACATTCTTTTGACTCAACTCAGAACATGATAATTTCATAGGCAAATTAACCAATTGTCATTCATGGCAGAACATACCATGCAGACATTTCAGAACAACTTTAATTGCAGTTGACATTTTTGAAATGAATTCTTGGACATAAACATCTATATGATAACCAAAGAATAAATTGCAATATTTAGGCATATTTTACATTAGCGACCAAAAAAAAAAAAAAGGAACCCAATTAGAAACTGACTTTCAGAATTCTGTTTAGGGAATTCATTTAGCTGACATCACAAGTAACTCTTAAATAGCACCTTTGGTGTATTTTAAAGTAGCATTAGATGAATATAACATTACAAAAACTAGGCATTAACCAGTTTTTCTTTGAGTATACAAGACAGAAGTTTAGCATTTACTTAATTAACTATAATTTATTTTTACCTAAACCAATAATGAAATCTGTAAAAATATTTAGATTTTTGTTCTGAAAAATTAAGATTTTTTTAAGGAACGTGGTTAATGGCTGATTTACATGTGTTATTTTAATATGAGTTTTGTTCTATTGTAGTAGAGAATTATTCTTCCTAACATCTCCACTGTGCAAGAATAGAGAGTGCCTGGACATACTTATGGTATAACAATTTTAATATGTGTGTGTTTTGGGTGCAGCTCAGAGATAATCAATGTTGTTTAATATTCATTGGTCTCTCTTGGATTGCTGATTCTGTATTTGTTTTTAAGTCAAATTACTACTTAAAGAGGAAACCTTAAATGATTGTCAGTAGGACCTGTGAATCAAAACTTGTTCTGTATATAAAATATCCAGATTCATTTCAGTAAGTCACCCTTGTGCATAGCTTAGTTCCTTTCGCCACATATTCTTTTTATCTGTGAACTATCATTCAGACTTTTCCCTTTCCTTCTGTCTTTGGAAATCCTCATTCTATTCACGTGCTTTATTTTTCCATTGGATTTTTCAGGTTTACTTAAGTCTCTGGAGTTGGTTATTTGCATTTACCTCTTTAGGTCACTTTCAGTGAAGTTTATTTATCTTGGTCACAATTGATGGGAAATTCACTGAAAAATTCATTCATTTTGCAATTCCTTTATGTAGTTGGTATTTAAATACTGTTAGTGCTCACTGCACATCTTTGACTAAATAATGGGGTAAATAAAGAGTGAGAATATTGCTGAGCATTATTTTTCCCTCTAAGAATGTCAGATTCAGTTTTTTTCAATCTTTGTATTGAAAATTTGTTGGTATTACTTCTCAAAAGAAAGATGAGATCAAAAGTGCCAGAATGAATAATAATACATCAGTAGATTGCTTAATATAATAGCATTATCTTGTCTTTCTGAATAGAATTTTGTAAGCCAGAAGAGCAAAATTTGATTCATCCAGCCATGGATGTACCTTTAGTAATCTCTTCACTCTTCCTGTTGTTACTATATGTCAAAAAGTTAGGGAAGGTGAGTTAGAGGAAGAAACAGTGATTTGCTCAGAGTTGAAACTGAGCACTAGATTCTGGTCTTGTAATTCTGATCCCATCACTCCACCTCTAATTACTGTTAACTCAGGGCTGTATTAGCTCATGAAGCGAATCCCTTGTGCTGTCACTAGATAGGAGTGCATTTGCAGAATCCCATCTTTTGAAATGAATGCTCCCTAAGCGATAAAGATCCATTTTCTCTGAGGATGTAGGAATCAGCTGCTGCAAATACTTCATTGATCACTTGGGGGAATTTCCCCAACATTTTGGCAAAAATTGGAGGGTCTTTAGCGTCTTATGTGAATTCTCCTAAAACTTATTGGGAACAGTCCCTCCCCCTTCCACACCACTTCCAAGCAACAGCACTTCTTTAATTCATTTTCATATTATTAGACAACTTAGGTATTCATATTTAACATCTGCCTTGAGCTTTAGGTTCTACTGACTCCTACATATCAACACTGGGTTGCTTTTATCTCTGTTTACCCTAGCTTTTCAGTCTTAAAATGACAACTTGACCTTGAGTCTTCCTTCTAGTCCCGTCAGATTTGCTGTTTATATTTGCTGCTCTTGCATTTGTACTGTGGCCTCCTCTTGTGGATTTTGGCTTACCTTATTCATCAGGCCCAGGACACCTTCCATTGCCTTCCTAGGAGTTCCCTGAGTCACTCTTTATACATTTCTGTACCTGAATCTCAGGCACCCCACTTTACTGAAGCTTTTTCCTGCCCTTCTCACAAAGGAGGGGTGGCAGAGGGATTTTGACAATTTTCAGGTGAATGCCTAATTTCTACTTTACAAGGTTGCTAAAGCATCTTACCAGTGTAATTCTAAGAAGGAAAGATTTGAGCTTATGGAGGTCTTAAAGAGTGCCATGAATAGTCAAATGTGTTTTCAAACAAGCTTCTGCTGGTACTTGATGGATCTACAGAAGGGGTTGTCTGAGAAGGCAAAGGAACTGTAAATTTTGTGATTGATATTTAATTAATTGGAAATTCTTCACCCAGTTAAGGAATAGCCAAGCCTTACATGTTACCGCAAATCTTAGAAGTGACTAAATAATTTCTCTAACTGTTCTTTCTGAACAAGTTCTGTTAATAATCAATCTGTTTTGAAATGGCACTTACTTACCTCACAGCTGATGAACTGAGGTTATCTCTAGATGCCTCAAAGTGTTATATATAGGCTTCTAATATAAGGGATTAAGAAATGTTGTATAGAGGGATTATAGTGAAAACAGATTGTGTCAAAGGGGGTGAATCATTTACTTTTGTCAATATTACTCTGTAGAATGCATGAGTTTTATTTGTAGCACACTTTAATAGAAAATTAAGACCCTTAGCCAGCGCACATACCCACTCTAATCTAGGTTTTCCATTAGCTTTGTGTAGTTTAGTGATATGAATGATTTAGATGGAAGTTTATTTCTATAACGTATTATGAATCTCTTCCCTAAAAGATGGTTCTAAAAACTTAACTCTCCCATTTTATTATTTACTGAGCATGGATTTTAGCATATCTCTGTTGGTCATTTGGGAAGGTGCCTAGTGAAACAGCATCAACATTTACTTGTGTTTATATTTAGACTCTTGTCATTCATATGCCATTTCTCAAGTAGTTGAACTCAGTTTTTACAAGTGGTCTTTCAGTTTCTGGCTGGTTTTTATGTCTTTGCTTATCAGTAGACATAGTTGCTGGTGTGCTCTTGTGTGCTGCTACCATAGAATACCACAGACTTGGTAATTTGTAAAGATCAGACATTTATTGGCTCTTAGTTCTGGAGGGTGAGAAGTCCTCCATCAAGGTTCTGACATCTGGGGAGAGCCTTCTTGGTGTGTTATAACATGGCAGAACGCATCACAAAGCAGAGGGGCAAAGAAGGCAAAAAAGAGCAAGCGGGGGTGAATCCATTCCCAAGATAATGGTATTAGTCTATTTCTGGGGGCAGAACCCTCGTGACGTAAACACCTCTTCAAGATTTGACCTCCCAATGCTGCCACAATGGCAATTAAATTTCCACATGAGCTTTGGATGGGAAAAACTTCTAAGCCATAGCACAAGGCAAATGAAGCATTATGTTGTCTGAGAACAGTGAAACTTATAGATGTCAAGTAGGAAGTGTTAGAGGATCTGTTATATTTATTTTTTCTTTGCTGAGAATATAATTAAACTTCACAAAAGTTGAGGATCACTGCCACTAATTTTGGACCCTCAACTCAGAACAGATCTAAATAAGACAGAAAAGAAGAAAACCTTATTGTAGAATCTATATTACATTCAGAGTTCCAGCAAAATCTTTAGAGTGTTAATACATCTGTGGGGAATGTCACCTTTTTTCAAATAAGAAAGAACAGGCATCCATGTAATATTTCCTTGAGGCCTCCATTCCTCTCCCTATTTTAAAGGAAATGGTATTTTTAAACCACATTTCTCAGTATTGCTATCCAGGTAATACGGGTAAGAATTTTTTGGCAATGTGGGGATGAAGTCAGAAATCCTAAAGATGCTTTCAGGTTCAGTGCCTCTCTATTCTTAGGCATTTTGACAGAGAGTTTACAGGAAGGAGAGAGAAGTCTTCTTTTGTATGTGGAAGCATCTAATGCCATCATTAGTTTGGCGCTTGTGACACTAATATTGGAGCTATATATTTAGCTACTCTGTATAGAAAATAGCTGCACTCGAGCAAATCTGTAGAGTTTATTTTGGGAATCTTGAAGATTTCCTAATTTTGATGAGAATTGAGTCTGACTTTAGAAACCTCAGCGTATAAATTGTGCTGATAATGGGTCTGAGTTGAACCTGGAGAAAATGCTGATGTGTTCACTCTTAAGCAGAGTGATTCATCGTGTAAACCTTATCATGGGCAGCTCTGGCAGAGGAGAAAGAAGTGATGTAGGGAGTGAGAAATTAAAAGTAAATGGAAATGGTGTTTACAACATGCACAAGAAACTTTTAAGTCCTTCAGGAAAAGGTTGCTGGGCAGCCATATTCTTTACCATTTCAATTAGTAAGTGTTTTCTGTTCTGTTTACAGAAAGTGTCCTTTCTTTCCATGCAACTTGCGTAAAATTACCCTCACTCTCATCCCCATTGTTCTGTGACCATGGGATTTTTTTAGGCTTTTGTGGCTTCTCAGTTAAGTAGCTTTCAGAACCATGGCCAGTCTTGGTTCAGAATTGGCTATTCCAGTCCCTACACAGCAGTAAAGGCAAGTGCTATAAGATTATGTTTGTGTTGGACATTTTTTTGAGAAAGATAATTGAGATTCTGCATTTTCAAATATTCTAAGGAAGTGTGTGGCACTAATTTGACATGACTATTCTCAATTTAGCAACTAAAAACACCTTAATTGGCTTGTTTTCCTTATAAATATGATATTAATACTAATTTTAGAAAATTTAGAACTTGAGCAGAAGGAAAACAAGGAAAATAAGAATCCTCAGTAGTTCTATTACTTAAGGATAATAATTGTTAACATTTAATGTATGTCCTTCTGGTGTTTTTTTTTCCTATACATATTATATAAATTAATCAGCCTGTTGTTGCAAGTGCAAGAAACTCGTTTATAACTGGAATAAACAACAAAAATGATATTTTTTTTTTATTCACTAATGGAAGGATCTGGGTATAGCTGGGTCTTTGGGGAAAGTAATTTGATCTCAACAAAAGACTACAAGAAGCTAAACACAAGTAGAAGTAACAATTATTTAGATACTTAAGGCATTGGGTACCTTGTAATTTTAACAAGGCAGATATGCCCTAGTGGTTAAATGTGGGTGAACAGATGTGGTTTTATGAATTCCTCCTTTTTACTTGAGTCTTCACTTAACTTTTCTTCTGGAAATTCTCTGGCATGTGATATGTGCCAAAAGACATAATTAAGATCTCAATCAGGGGCAGAATGATGTTCTGAACTCTGTACTTACTCCCAAAATTCCTGTTATCCACTATGTCCATCTAGACTTCCTTGTCTCCTGCTTTTGTTTTCACTACTGTATTGTTTTGGCATCTCAAGTATTAGCTCCTTGGGAACGTTGGGAGTTGACGTCCTTGGCAGCGTATTGAGAGTGCCATGCTTGACTCTGATGATGGTGTATGTCATGTGGTACCCCTTCCAGGTGTTGTTTTGCAGATGGAGGGCATTGGCAGAGGGCTGGAGCCAAAATAATCAATATGTGTGAAACACTGCTTAAGGACCCAGCACATTCTTGGGACGTTAATTTATTAGGGAGAATGCAGTCTTAAAATATGAAGATGGAGCAGTTGTGTGATTATTGTTTCTGTGAACCCATTTCTTCTGAAAGCCTCATGAATACCATGCACACTTGTACTTTGTACAAGTTTGGATTAAGTAAGGAAAATGATATAATGGAAAGTGAAATTTGGAAAAAAATGTCAAAATGTTTAGTTTTATCATTAGTTACTTCGTTTAGGTCATCAATGAGGCTGCTAAAAACCAAATGATTGATTTGAATTTTACTTTTCTCTCTGATAAAGATTATTGAAATATTGAAATAATATTAATAATATACTTAATATAATGACAATTAATATAATTGGGATAATTAATAAAAGAATCAGCAGACCAAA
This sequence comes from Cacajao melanocephalus, assembly GCA_963573385.1. Taxonomy (NCBI): domain Eukaryota; kingdom Metazoa; phylum Chordata; class Mammalia; order Primates; family Pitheciidae; genus Cacajao; species Cacajao melanocephalus. The sequence goes on from CAUYLG010020354.1 coordinate 19,404, forward strand.
AAGGCTGTGGGCCAATAATTTTTTTAAACATGGAATTTCATGGACCAACTTACTTTACTGCTGTGCCATCATTGAGACTACCCCTTTGAGAATGGCTTAACAGCATTTTAAAAAGAAAAATACGTATTTACATCACTGACAGAGATCTTGGTTTTAATTTTTTAACCCACTGCTTTGACAGAAGTTGGGAAGGAACTACACAGAATAAGTTATAGAATACAAGGAGTACCACCTTTATATTCTAAAGAATTCTGAGTATCTTATAGACATGACCTGAATTCATGTAACGTTTGTGTAATGTAAACCCCAGGTAAATTATTTTTCTACATTTTAAAGATAAAAAGCGACAGTACAGATATTTCTTAAAAATATCTGAGTAAACGCTAGTTTTTTTTATCACTGCTTGCTAGCTGAAATTGAACTTACTGTGCTCCTAACTAATGTACTTTGATAATATTATAAGACTCAGGCTCTTAGTGCTGTTGACTCTCTACAGCTGAATATTAATGTCATGGCATATTAAGGATAATTTGTAATAATTGACAGCTTTTCTTAAGTGGGAACTTATTAATACATGGATACCTAAATATGTTTAAAATTATCTATTTTAATGAATACTATTTGACCATTCCAGTTTCTTGGCTAATTTGAAACAGAAAAAGTAACTGTCTAATTTAGTTGTCTGTGGCTTGCTAACATGTAAATCAATGGTGATTTTCTGGATTGGTTGGGATAAAGGTATGTTAAGTCATGAAGAAAATCTAGGTGACTTGTACACATCTCTCCAAAACTTGGATTTCATTAAAAAAGGTTGTTCAATGCAATTAATTTAGTTATACACTTAACACATGGAAATTAGCTGTACTTTAACCTGTTACAATAATAGGAGGGTATATCAGGACTCTTGGTTTCAAATGACAAAAAATTCAGCTCAGATTGCCTTAAAACAATTTTTGCTTTCAATTTAAATTGTAATTGTTAAGTATGATTGAAAAATAACTGACTTCAGGCATGGGTGGATCTAGGCATTAGAAACCTACGTCTGCCTTGCTTCTGAGTTATTACATGTTTATTATTAGGTAGACTTTTCCCTTAGGGTTGCAAGATGGCCATCTGTACATTACAGCTTTTATTGCCATTTTGGCCTCTCAGCATAATGATTTATTTCCTAGTAGTTCTAGCAAAAGGCTGAAATTTATTTACTCTGTTTTGCCTGTATTAGGTAAACTGTCCATTCAAAAATGAATTGCTGTGGCAAGAAGTTGTGATAATCTCATTGCTCAGACCTAGGTCATAGGGTGTGGATTGAACCAAATGGTTATACAAGTATAAAGATGGTTCTCTAGAAGAAAATGGGATGCCATCATTAGAAAAAGAGCTTAAAGGTGGTTACTAACAGATGGTGGCCACTACAGTGTCTGTTTGTGTGTGTGTGTGTGTGTGTGTGTGTGTGTTTGTGTATGTGTGTGTGGTTTAAACATTCATATGTTTATAAAACTTTATTCATTTAGTTATTCTCATTTGTTTTATTTTTAAAGGTGAAAATGAAGTTTGAGGATTATATATATATATATTTAAGTATGTTTTTAAAGTGCTACAGTGGTCTGGTAATTATTATTAATAAGAATTCAGTAACCTTATATCTACTTAACCTCCCTTCATGCCCTATGCACATTCTTCCTTTACTCTTGATATCCTGGAATTGCCCTCCCAAGAAAGCATTAGCACATAAGCTTTGCCTAAGTTTCTACTTTCTGGGGAATATGAATGGAAAATGATATCTATGAGATTCACTTAGGGGGCTGTTTCAAATGATAAATATACCACTGTGATAGTTCTTTGACACATGGTATGCTTCAAGTTTATGAGGATGAGAAAAGGTGTAACACCACAACATTAGACTTAGAAATAGTTGACCTAAGTTTGATCCTAACTCTGCTACTTACTGTATGACACTGAGTAATTTGCTGAACCTGTCTGAGCCTCATTCCTCAATCTGGTCAACAAAGGCTCAGCATGATAACAAGCGTTCTCAGGGAAGACTGCTTGGGGTGCCTGTGAATCATTAGGCAATTTACATGCATCTCCAAGCCTCAGTTTCCTTATGTGTAAAATGGAGATAGTAATATAATCTACTTCACAGGTTTGTTGTGAGGATTAGATGAGATCATTATTCATTTGAAGCATTTGTAAAGTGCCTTATCTATAACCATCTCTAAAAAGGAGTAAAAAGCTGCCCCTTTGAAAGGTTGTGATGGGAGAGATCCAAGATGGCCAATTAACAACAGCTCAGGATTGTAGCTCCCAGTGAAAGCGCAGAGAGTGAGTGGATGCCGCACTTTCAGACGAATTTTTGTTGCCCACAGACTAGGAGATTCCCGGCGGAGGAGCCACACGGGTCGCCAGCGAGACTTTTTTGGCTGGCGCGGCTATTTTGCTGGCGCCCCGGCACGGTGCTTCTCGCCGCGGAGTATACCGGATGGGGTGCCCTTTGAGTCTGGTTCGGCTGGTCCCATACCCACAAGGAGAACAGCAATTGGAAGCACTGAGGACGGAGAGTTTCACAGTGAGCACAGCTGAACCGGGAAGGTCCAGCTGTGCGGGGAAGGGGCGTCCGCCAAAGGAAAACTAAGAAACAGAAAAAACTTCATCACCGGGCAGAGAGATCCAAAATGGCCGATTAACAACAGCTCAGGATTGTAGCTCCCAG
>CAUYLG010020355.1:0-98945 GCA_963573385.1 Cacajao melanocephalus
GGAAGGAAGGAAGGAAGGAAGGATTGATTGATTTAACAGGAAGCTGAGTACTAACAAAGGTTCAGTAAATATGGGTTACCCTTGAGAAAGAAGAAAATAGAGCCCCTGGCTCCGGGAATGAATCTGACTCTCAGAACCAGGTTACTTTGTTCTCCTGTTGGACATCCACAATCTAACAGAACACTGACCTCAGACAAAGTCATAGGCAAGGTCGTAGCACCACCCTCAAAATCCCGAGCACCCCTCTCTCTTGCTAAATGAGTGGCTGTTCCTTCCTTACCCAGCTCAGAATTGCCTCTGGTCTCCCACAGTGCCCAGCCTCCAGCCCAGATCCTGTCTTGGGTTCCTTTTAACACCCCCATCCTGAGACACTCAGGGTGGCTCATGGCATGTGCGCTCCCTCGCTGCTGCCATAAATGATAACTCAGCTTGTTTCATGACTAGTGTGTTCCTGGGGTCTTTGGTGAAAGCCACTGATGCTCTTCAAGGAACCTATGCAGGACACACAACAAGTTTGATTTATTTTTCTTTTTTACGTGGGATTTTCCTTTGCATGGATGTCAGGCCACACACTCAGTCACGTGGACATTCCTTATCTCACCCAGCGGCCTGGGGAAGTCCCTTCCCCACCCTGGGCTGTTCTCGTGGTACCTCATTGGTACTGGATTCCATGGTGGCTGGCCGTGTCATTTTTTCTGTGACTGGGGCTGGCCTTGTTGGTCACTGCAGGGGTCTGGAGGTAAAAGTCGAGTCAGCTGCCCTGGGCCGTAGGGACGAGGGCCCCTGGGCATGAGTGCTGGGAACAGGTCCACATGCCACGCACAAGGCCAGGGTCCAGGGCACTGAAGTAGGAAGCAAGGGGCTATTAATAACACACTAAGGTGGAGGGCAAAGTTGCTCCCCAGGGGATGGCCAGAGAGAAAAACTCTGACTTGGTGACCCCCAGCCCCCACCATCTCTAGCTCACTCTACCATCTTCCCACCTGGGCACTGTGCAGGTGATTCCTTTATGCAACCAGGGTGAACGGCCACTTGTCTGAGGTTACAGATAGGAACTGAGCTCAGCAGCTGGCCACAACCCCCACCTGGCCCCGTTTGCTCTGCATCTGAGTTGGAAGAGCCCTGATAAGAGATTGTATGTGGTATAAATAAGGTGGTGGAGGGTATTCATACACGCAGAACTCTAAACGGTAATTAGCTTTATCATATAAGATCAGGAAGGAGGGAGTTTTGCTTTTTCCTTACGGAGGTTGGTAATGTGAAAAAAGTTAATAACAGGTATTATTTTCTGATGATGATGAAGTCATGAAGATGAAATTGGGAAACCTGATGCTGAGCTGAGCTCTTAGGCATTTCCCCAGGATCCACCCCTGTGCTTCCTGTGATCTCAGGAGGTAATGGAGACAAGAGACCACGTGGAAACAGGCCAATAAGGTTAAGTCCCCAGAGAGACTTCTCTGGGTCCAGAAATCGCCAGTTGGTTGGAAGCTTGATTCTTCTGTAAAGTGTTATTCAAATCATACCAATCCATGAGTCTGTGTCAGGCCACGGGACTGAGAACTTTCACATTTATAATCTTAGGGCTGTCTCTAAGCAGCCTTTGAGAGCTATGCAAAGTTTATTACCTTCCTCTTTACAACAGGAGAAACTGAGGCCCAGAGAGGTGGGCTAAAGTTGGGATCAAGAGGACCCAATGAGTCAGTGGCAGAGTCAGGCTTATATCTAGAGCTTTGGATCCCCTACCCCTGAACCTCGGTCCATCTCCAAGGCACCCACTTGGCACTCAGCAGGTCTGACGTGAAACTGATAACTCTGATCTAGCCTCCCCGGTATGACTGAGATGTTCTTAAAGTCTGACATGAAGAAGGCCCTCAGGAAAGAATTCTTGTGTCAGTTAGGTAAAAAGCACTCCAGGGAAGGTCAAAAGCCCCAAGTTAAGCAGGTTTATGTACATTCATCCATTTAGCACTCATGCCAGCCTAGGTATGAGGATTATTATTCCCATTTTAGGTTTGAGGAAACTGAGGCATAGAACAGTTAGTTAAAGGCCTATTTGTGTATTCATTAATTCTACACATTTATTTAACATCTACTATGTACCAACAGTGTCTTAGATGAACAAGACTGCACCAGTGAAGATTCACAACAATGAGAAAGATTGATACACCCCTCATGGAGCTTGGAGTCCATGGAGGAAACAGATTGTAAACCAGTAAACGAATAAATCCCGCTCAAGTAGGGCAGCAATGTTGATGTGCATCAAGGTAGAAGGTCTTATTACCTGTGCCTCCGATTCCTGGAAGCCTCAGAGGTCGTTTTTAATACAACTGCCACGTATTAACCACTTCCTATGTACCTGGCTCTCGTTTCTCACGTAAGAGGCAGTGTTCTTGTTTTATAGGTGAGGAAAGTCACAGGAGGTGGATTAGCACTACGGATGAAGACTGAAGGAGGACAACGCTTCACCCAGTGTAAAATGCCCTTGTGTTGTGAAGGGTGGCGTCCTGGACCTTTCCATAAAAGAAAGATGCAGATGGCAAGCTAGCTTTCTATGGACAGAGAAAGGAGGTGAAAGTGTTTAGATTCAAAAGCCAGGTGGAGGGCCAGACATGGTGGTTCACGCCCGTAATCACAGTGCTTTGGGAGGCTGCGGCTAGAGGGTCACTTGAACCAGGGGTTTGAGGCTACAGTAAGCTAATTACACCACTGGACTCCAGCCTGGGAGATAGAACAAGACCCTGTCTCTAAAACACAAAAACAAAATCCAGGTGGGCCTTTTACTGGCCAAGGGACACTGGGCCAACCATGCCTTTGAGCTTCAGTTTCCTCCTCTGCAAAACAGACATGCTAATAGTGCCTCACCACAGGGTGGTGGAGGATCTAAGGAGAGCATCCATGCAGGGGGACATTGGCGAAGCCATTGCTCACATGGTCCCTGGGTGCCCTAGGCAGTGCAGGGCACAGAACTAGGTAAAGGAACCAGAGAAAGGCAGCAGCGCTGCCCTCCAAGGCTAAGGACCTCTGGAGTCTTATCTAGATAGTCCCCCCCTGCCCTAGGTTCTCCTTCTCTGTACCAGGCCCCAGGGCAAGGTGCTTAGAAGCATAGATTCTGGATTCAGACAGAACTCAGCAAATCACCACGTTACTTTGGGCAAATCATTTTGCCTCTCTGAGCCTCAGTCTCTTTATCTATATAATGAGCATCATTACCTCCTAGTGCAATTATAAAGATTAGATGAGCTAATGAGTACAAAAAAAATTAGCACGGGCCAGGCACGGTGGCTCACATCTTTAATCCCAGCACTTTAGGAGGTAGAGGTGGGTGGATCACAAGGTCAGAAGATCGAGACCATCTTGGCTAACACAGTGAAATCCTGTCTCTACTAAAACTGCAAAAAATCAGCTGGGCATGGTGGCATGCACCTGTAATCCCAGCTACTCAGGAGGCTGAGGCAGGAAAATCGCTTGAACCCAGGAGACAGAGGTTGCAGTGAGCCGAGATCGTGCCACTGCACTCCAGCTTGGGGGACAGAGTAAGACTCCGTCACGCACACACAAAAATTAGCACAGTATCTGGCATGTGGTGGTTGCTCAGAACATGAGAGCCTTGCTCACATTATAATTATGGTTGCTGCTGCTGCTACAGACGTCCTTATAAACCTAAAGCCCCTAGGAATTTCCTGGTCCCTCTCCTAGTCCACTGGCAGAATCTCTACTCCCTCCTCCCCTGTCCTCACCCCCTGCCACCTGGTCAAAGCTCAGAACTGGGTGAAAGTGAATAGCTCTCTTTGCATTGGAATTAGCCTTGTTTTAGGTCTTAGGGGCTGATCATTAACCAATTCCTGCTCCCTGATCCCACGGCCTGTAAAGGTAGGTATCTATCCTAACCACCAGGGTCCCCTCCCTCCTGACATCCTGCAGCATGGGGGGAAAGACTCTGGACTTCACTGCATGGCCACCACTGTGTGTGGCCTTGGGCAAGTCCCTTTCCCTTCCTGAGTCTCCGATTTTTCATCTTCATAATGAGGGACTTGGCTTTCAGTAATTTGCATGGCCACTTTCAAAGTCTCATGTGGGAGGCAGAATAATGGAGCCTGAGAGTGCAGGCTCTGAAGTCAGCCAGCCTGGATTCAAAATACCAGAGCCACTGTTTGGAAACTGGGTAACCGGGGGGCCGGGGTACTCTTTTTAATTCCTTCCTCAATTCCATTTCTCTAAATGAGGTCGATGCTTGCTCCATCTCATTTAGATACAAGGCCCACCTAAGAGTCTGTGCATAAACTAAGTGCACAGTAAACACTGGTTATTATTGCTTGGAAGTCCAGTATACAAAATGGATAAAGTGAGTCTAACGAGGGTTGAAATGGGGGAAAGGGCAGAGGCCCAGGTGCTTGCTGCCACCTCAGGGTGACCGTCAGGCCATTCTCTTAGGGGAAACAGTTTGAAAATCAAGAAAGCCAATATTGTACAGCAGGGGTCAGCGACCTACAATATGCACCCCGAATCCAGTCCACCACCTGTTCTTGTGTGACCTGCCAACTAGGAATGGCTTTGACATTTTGAAATGGTTGGAAAAAATCTATAGAAGAATATTTCCTGATGTGAAAATTATATAAAATTTTAGTTTCGGCACCCATAAATAAAATTGTGTCGGCGCATCGCCACGCCTGCTCGTTTGTTTTGTCTGTGGTTGCTTTCTCTCTGCAAGGGCAGAGTTGAGTGGTTGCAACAGAGCGGCTCACAAAGCCTGCAGTATTTACTGTTTGGTCATTTATAGAGAAAGTTTGTTAATCCATGTGATAAAGCTTCTCCTCCCTTCCTCGTGGAAAACTCTGCCCTTGCGTAGAGCTGACTCTGCTACTTGACCAATGCTATGATTCTGAATGCATCATTTCACCTCTCCAAACTTCATCTGCAAAGTACATAGAATCAATTCCAGTGTTCAGGACTGTCGTGAAAATAAAATAAGCAGGACCCCTTAGTGTACGACAGGTAAATACTCTTGGGACTGTCAGTGAGATGAACTTCGATGGTGCATGGATCAACACTTAAATTTTAACAGATATATATTTAATTTAATTCCTATTTGAAAAAATAGAACTAGCTTCCAAACCTATGGTTTCATGGATAATGCTTATTGTGTTCCTTGGGGTAAATGATACAAGGCCACAGGGCAGATCTGCCATCTATCTCTCAAGATGTGGCTTCTGTCTTTGGGTCCCAGGTGCCATCATATTCACATTCCATCCAGCAGGAAGGGCAGAACCCAGAAATTGCACACATCAGTTCCACTCATATGCCATTGACCAGACTTAGTCACCTGACCACATCTAATCACAAGGGGAGCTGGGAGATTCAGCCTTTCCTAACAGAACAAAGGAAGAATCGATGCTGGGGTTAAACCAGCCATTTCTGCCCACATATGTATCAATCCAAAGCTTTCTTTTAGAAGACAGTTATAGAAATTAAAGGTAAGACATTTTAAAGTGACATGATGTGGCAGCTACTTTGCAACTGTAAGACCAAGGGAACCACAGAGTTGCCAATGAATAGCCATAACATCCTTGTGCCTCTGAATTGATCCTGAGCTTCTTTAACTTCACTATATGATTTGGGAAAATCATTTCCCTCTCAGAGCCTGTATGTAGTCATCTAAAAATACAATGGCTGTGTATGTTTTGTTTCATTAAGAACACAATTTCAGAGGATTGAGGGAACCCAATCCCTTTGTTCATAACATGTTATCACTATTTACTGCACAAACCTTCTCTTTTCTATAATTGGTTTTTTTTTGGTCCTTTCCCTCCCCATATCCCACTCTCACCCCTTCTATAGCAACTGTTCCATTATGTTTAATGTGTAGCTTTGCATTATACACGTCTTATAAAATATTTTGCTATTCATGTGTATTTTCAGCTTACATATTGAAGTTGTGTTCTAGATCTCATTCTGGGTTTTACCCCCAATCATAACTGCTCTATGAGAGCTATTTATAGAACTATATAGTTCACTAATTCGTTTCTTTTCTTTTTATTTTATTTATTTATTTATTTATTTTTTGAGATGGAGTCTCGCTCTGTAGCCCAGGCTGCATGATCTTGGCTCACTGCCACCTCCACCTCCCAGGACCTGGTTCAAGCAATTCTCCTGCCTCAGCCTCCCGAGTAGCTGGGATTGCAGGCATGTGCCATGTCCAGCTAATTTTTGTAATTTCAGTAGAAACAGGGTTTTACCATGCTGGCAAGGCTGGTCTTGAACTCCTGACCTCGTGATCCACCTGTCTTGGCCTCCCAGAGTGCTAGGATTACAGGTATGAGCCACCATACCTGGCCCTCTTTTTTAAAAGCAGCATAATGCTCAATGGCATGTACCCACACTATTTGCCTTTGCTTGTACTAGCGATAAAGCCCAGGTAGCCACCAACTCCCCACACCGCAGAGAATGCTACGGTGAATATCATGTGTGTGTTCCCTCCTAGACCTACGGGAGAATTCCTTTGGTGTCTGGGAGCAAAACTGTGGGTTACAGAGTATAAACACATTTAATGTGATTAAATCCTTACAGAAGATCCTTAAGAAATGCTAACCCAGTCTACACTCTTTCTACCAGTGCACATGAGTTCCCGTGGCTCCCACTTCTGCCAATATGGGGCTTCACCAGCTTTCTTATTTCTGCCTGTCTCATTGATGAAAATGTCATTGTTTCAATTAGCATTTCTGAGTACTGGTGATGTTGAGCATTTCTCTGAATGCTGTAAAACACAGTTTAATTATAGTGCCTACTTCATAGAGCTGTTTTGAGAATTAAGGGAGATAACGTATGTAAAGAGTTTAACTCAGTGCTCAGTATATAGTATGTGCTTAATAAGCACAAATTTTTTTTAAAAAACAAGGTACACGATTTTTTATCTAATTGTCAGTCATCATCATAATTAAAACACCTGACACACAGTAGGTACTCAATAAGTGTGCATTCCCTTGGCCTTCCCTTTGAACATTCCACTCCCACTTCCAGACCCTGGTGGAGTTGGCCCCAGTCGCTTTGCACAGCCTCACCTGTGTTCTCTTCACTCTCCTGACTGGGATCCTTTTGAACCTCCTTCTGGCCAAAGAGGCTTTTCAGGATGGCATTGGCAATGGGAAGCATCATGGCGGTGGAGGCGGTGTTGCTCAGCCACATGGACAGGAATGAGGTGGTCACCATCATCCCCAGGATGAGCCTGCAGAACAGATGGCATTAGAGGCAAATCCAGAGGTCGGGGCCCAGGAGATCTTCTGGTCCCAGTCTGCCATCCCTGAGGAATCCAATCTATCCATTTTACAGATGGAAGCTTGAGACTCCAAGCAGAAACCAAATCCACTCACCAGGTTTATTTTAGATCTAAGAAAACTGGGGTTCAATGTGCTTAAGTGAACTGTCCACAGGTGCCCAGGTTCTAAAGACATCCCAAGCCTGACATTTTCTCTTTCTTGCCTCCAAAACCTCAATGACACCCATTTCAGAATAAAGGTACCCAGGAACCAAGACATTCCACCATGTTTCTCTCATGGCCTTCCTAGCTTCCTCCCCCTTTTCCCCTCCCACTCTTACCAGCCACCCCCTGCTGAGATTCTGCTGAACTTCTCAGCAGCACCCAACACACTTTAGCTCTCCTGCCTCCCTGCTTCTGGTTGGTCCATTCCCACCAACAGAATCTAAGCCTCATGATTTTTTTTTCTTTATATTGAACTCTGAATCTACCTGAAATTTACTTAGATGCATAGTACAAAGTAAGAGGTAAAGAGATTTTTTTTTTCACGGAATAAACCAATTATCCCAACTCCCACCATTTATTGGAGAATCCTTCCCTACTGATTTGGATTTCCTTTAGATTTATTCTGTGTTTCAAAAATCTGTTTCCAGACTTGTGTCTTACTGTTTTCATTACTGTAACTTTAGAATATGTTTAAGAGCAGCCCTACTCATTCTTCAAAGTCAAGCTCAAATGTGATCTCCTTCGGGAAGTCTCCCCCTGTTCCCCCTACCTCTCATGTGGGCTCTCACACCATGGTGTGCCCCTTGGAGATCAAATTCCACTTGGCATTGGAATCAGTTCCATAGATGGAGTCTGTCCCACAGGACTGGCAGCCCCCCCAGGAGGAGGCACAGCTACAGAGTCTGGCAGAGTGGTTGGTACAGAGAAGATGCTAGAAACTTAGGAGTGAGTCATCCAAAGCCTTCTTATCCTATGCCCTCCCCTGTGTCAATTTTATCACCCAAAGAGCTCTCAGATATATCCAATTTGTCTATCTCCACTGCCACCTCCTAGTCCAAACTGCTACTGTCTCTTGTCAGGACACCCTAAGTGGTCTTCTAACTGGGATGTATCAGCTTCTCACACCCATCCCCTCCCATCTGATCTCTGCTAGGCAGCTAAGAGGAATCTTTAAAAAATGCAGATCTAGCCATATCACTCCTCAGCTTAGAGCCCTTTAAAGTGCAGGTTTATAAGTCTATGGATATAATTCAGAACTAGATTGGGGGAAAATGTGTATCTTCATTTTGCTAATATCTAATCAAATTAAGCATCTCCTTCAGTGACAAACAGGCACAACAAAGTTCAGGTGTTTGAGCAGTGCCTGAGGCTCTGTCACACCCAAAAAAATCTCTGACTTTTTTTTCTTTTTCTTTCTCTTTTTTTTTTTTTTTGAGACAGGGTCTCACTGTCACCGAGGTTGGAGTGCAGTGGCGTGATCTTGGCTCACTGCAACCTCCGCCTCCTGGGATCAAGCGATCCGCCCACCTCAGCCTTCTGAGCAGCTGGGATTACAAGCAGCACCACAATGCCCAGCTAATTTTTTGTATTTTTAGTAGAGACGGGTGTTTCGCCATGTTGGCCAGGCTGGTCTTGAACTCCTGACCTCAACGATCCGCCTGCCTTGGCCCCCCAAAGAGCTGGGATTAGAGGGTGTGAGCCACTGCACTCGGCAAGATCCCTGATATTTTTATGTCACATTGAAATCATTGCAGAGGTCCTGAAATATCATCGACACTCAAAGCTGCTCAACATTATGGGTGTGATTAGCCCCATTGCTCGGTCTTGCCATTTGCTGTGTTACTTAAACAGTTCCTATGGCACCAGGGCACAGGTGTCTGGGTTTAAAAAAAATTAGGTAATTGCATTTTGCAGTAGTCATTGTTTTAAACTCTGTTGTGCTTTATGCATTTAAAAACGTTATTCTGGGAAGATCCTTGAGATTCACCAAATGCCAAAGGTGTTTATGGAACAAAAATTAAGATGAAAATAACATCCCTATTTTAAAGGTCACCCAATCCTCTAAGAATAAAAGCCCAAATCCTAGCCAGAGGGCCTGAGGCTCTCTAGGATTGGACCCTGCCTCCCTTTCCCTTCAAGGTGATCTTCCCTCCTCCTTCACCTCCCCCACCTTCAACTCTCACCTGACCTTCATTACCTAGGCAGGTAAATAGCAAACAAGAATGCTAACAGCCAGCATTACCTGCCCAAGTCTAGGGGATCTACCTGCATTCACTCATCTAATCCTCACTACACTCTATGAGGCGGGTGCCACTACATCGCTATTTACGGGCAGACAGAGATTAAGTCATTTTTCAGAGCAGGTCATCTGGGATTCAGCCCTAAGTAGTCCGAGTCATACCGTCAGTGCAGCCCCCTCCAAAACTATGGGACTGGAATCCCAGGGGGTGGGGCCTGGGGGTCAGGATCTCAACCCTCTCCCCAGGTAATTCTTCTGCACCTCTGAGAAAAGCTCCCCATGATGGGCCTAGTGCTGTGTCTCGCATGCAGCGGGTGCTTGCTGAATAATTGAGGAATGAGTGGTAGGAACTGATGAGTTTTTTGGCCTGGACGAGTAAACCAAGAAAAGCAGGTATAGGCTTCAGAGCGGTGGTCCCTCTGCCTCACCACTGTAGGCTGGACCTGTTACCTGTTCTTACCTGGCCGGCTGGACTCCAACGAGCATCAGGATCTTGAGGGCGATTCGCCGGTGCAGGTTCCACTCCTCAATGGCGCTAGCCATGATCAGGCCGCTGAGGAAGAGGAAGTTGGTGTCGAGGAAGTACTGGGGGCAGACCTTGTTGGAAGGCAAGATGCCCATGAAGGGGAAGAGGACGATGGGCAGCAGCGCTGTCACCGAGAGCGGCAGGGCCTCCGTGCACCAGTACACTGCCATGAGCAGGATGACAAACAGGCAGCGGCCTTCCTGCAGGAGGAGACGCGTGCTCAGAGGGTCAGCGCGCCTCGGGGAAGACCCGGAACGAGGCCTGGGGCGGGGCCTGCCCCAGCTCCTTCTCAGGGCAGCAGCGAAGCTGTGCCTAAGGCATTGACCTTAAGCAGGTGGTGTCATCTTTCTAAGCCTCGTTTTACTCAGCTATACAATGAGGAAGCTATTTTGGTCCACCTCATAGGACTGTTTGAGAATTAAATGAAATACACTATTGTCTTACAGATAAAGATGAGAATGAAAATAGTTTACTTGATAGGGGATCCTAGGAGGTTCTGGAAGGACAGTGGGGAAGTGAAACAGCAGGAACCCTGTACAGAGAGTGTCCCAGGAGAAGGTCACCACTGTAGACACCTGAAGCTCAATTCTGATGGGGAACCCTGGGGGCCAGGGCAGACCATGCCTTAGAGTTGTCTCAACTGGAGGCAAGGAAGTTGGAGCATTTAACTGCCAACTCCTAGTCATCATTGGTTGAGGGCTGATACTGACAGCATTAACTTTTAGCACTTCGGACTCCTTATGTGCAACCTGAGCACACTCCTGCAGCTGGAGGAAATGCTCCCGCAGAGCATCTCAGATGCAGTAAGAAGCTGCTGGTGTGTGCAGGAATGGTGAGCCCCAGTGGGGACGTGGAGAGGGCACAGGGAGCAACTGCCACATCCTTACGCAGTACTTAGCACAATGCCCAACACAAAATGCACACTCCATAAACAGTAACAGTAGCTGATATCTGTTGGGCTATTAAGTGCCAGATGCTATTTATTCCTAACAAAATCCTAGGGAAGTAGGATTATTATCCCCATCGGATGGACTAGGAAACTGAGATGCAAGGAGGTCATTAGCCAGTCTGTGCAGACCAGGGTAGACCAAGGCAATCTACCTCCACAGCCAGAACTTCACACAAGTGCCCTGCTGCTATTCTCAGCTGAATATTAGAATCAATAAAAGGCAGACAAAATTAAGTCTGATCAGTGGTTGCCAGGGCTAGGGTGGAAGGTCTATGTTGTGGGGGTGTAGGTAGGGGTTGCAGAGGAGCACAGAGGAATCTTTTGGGCTGATGGGAATGTTCTAGACCTAGATTGGAGTGGTAGCTACATTGGTGTGCACATTTGTCAAAACCTGTCAAGCTACACACCTGTTCTTATGATGAAAGTGATAATGACAATGACTTCACATCTGATGCATCCGTATCCCACAGGATTCATAATACCTAATGTCCTATTATTCACGTGGTCACTGGTGGAATGAAACTTTCCTGCCCTGCCCTTGCTCTTTTATGTCCTCTCAAGGCAATGATCTTGCATGTTCTAGGAAACATGAACTTTTTCTTGGATTTGGTCCCGTCTGGAGCCATCTTATGGCTCTTACTTCCTACTCATAGTAAGTTTTGTTGACTTTATTCCATGTTCACAGGACATTGAACAGAGCACCATCCTAGGAGCCCCCCTCATAGAACATACACTCAGCAAAACAGGGCAGGTATCAAGTTACGTGGGAGACGTATGATTAGTTAATCCATCTTACAGGGAGGCCAGGGAGGGACCACAGAGACCCATCAGAAGCTGTGGCAACAATCCAAGCAAAAGACGCTGGCCACACGCTGGCCACTAGTGTATATTGTGAGGTAGGTAGTGAGAAGTAGTTGAATTCTTGATCTATTTCCAAGGTCACGTCTGACAGCTTGGCTGATAGATCTGTTGTGATATGTGAGGGAAAGAGAGAAGCCAAGGGCAATGCCAAAGTTGTTGGTCTCAGCAGTGGGAAGGTAGGGTTGTCATTTACTGAGATGGGAGAGACACACTGTCACCAATTTCCATACCTTGAAAAACATATCCCGAGACTCTGCGCAACACACCCTACACTGGAAAATGTCTACACTCCCAAGACCCTTAGCTTTTGTATCAGTGCTCACATTCACTCATGAAATTTACAGATGAGCAAAAGTCTCCCGCAGAGGGAATGTCTGTACAGCACCTCCTATTTTCCTATTGACCTAAGATATATTGTTTTAGAGAAAAAATTAAATAAGCTGCCAGAGTTAATACAAAGTTATCCTTCAGAATACCTAAAATGTATTTGTTGGGGTCCAGAGAAGAACAACTGTAAAACAAATTAACTCAACTTGAAATGAATATCCCAAGAACCCACGTTATTGGACACACACGTTAAAGGTTGAAAGCAAAAGCAATAATACAGAATCAAACGTCACAACTAAAAAATCCCTAAGTTTCAATCTGTCACCATCCTTTCAGTTTCCCAAATCAGGCAGATCCCTGCATCTCAGAGGTAAGATGTCTTTGAGAATCACAAGACCAGAGTCTATAAATACTTATAACCCCCAGCCCTTTGTTCAAGCAAAATCCTATGTTGGATCACAATATATAAAACAGACAAACCTTGAATGTAAAAATCAGAAAAAAAGACATTTTTCTGGAGAAGTGGGATGAGGAGCTGTCCATGGGCCTCTCTGTTCTTTCCCTCTCTTCCACCTACCCTGGCAGCCCCTAAGCCCCCCTGATTTGGGAATTCAGTGGCAGATCATCAGATCATCACCAAGCCCCTATCGTTTCCCTGGCTCCACAGGTGTGGAGACTGGGACTAGAGAGAGGAAGCGTGAGTCAGCAGGTGAACGTCAGAGCTGTTTCCAGAATCCCAAAGCTCCCCACCACAAGAAGCTGAGACCCTTTTGTGGAAAGAGACCTCTTTTGTGGAAAAGCTTCAATGTGTGCTCAGAGCCAACGGCCATCATCCCAGAATTCCACAGAGACAAACAGAGGGCAGGCCTGTCCCAGGTATTCCCAGCACGGCAAACAAGGATGTGGGGAAGCAGTGGCACAATAAACAGCACCCTGTTCAGCGAAGCTCCTGGAATCCCAACATTCTGCCTACAGAGCTTTAGTCACTGCCTGGGGAGCCAGTGTACCCAAGGCTTCAGACCTGGCCAAGGCCACCTTGGCCTTCTTAGGCTGGGAACCTGAGTATCAGCTGGAGACAATTGGTTTCCACAGCTCAAAGAAGCAAAAGGGCCTTCCTGAAGACACACAGCTTTGGGGAGATAGAGCCACCTCTCCTCTTGAGTCTTGGCTCCTGGTACAGAAGCAGCATGACACCCTGTCTCCAGCCCCTTATCCTGCTTCATATTCTTTCGTGTAACCAGTTAAGCTCTATATGTTTTCTCCTCTATTAGAATGCAAGCTCTAGGAGGGCAGGGATCCTGTTTTCAGTGCCAAGCACAGTGCCCGGCACATAGTAGGCACTCAAAATAGCTGTTGAATGATGAAGAAGTGCTTCTGCAACTTAGAGAAAAGGCTTAACACAAGATAACTATCATTTATTCATCTATGCATTTAGCAAACTTTATTCCTGACCACATGCATGCCCTGGGCTGGAAGCTGGCACAAGGAAAATGACTAAGACATAGTCTCTAGATTTCAACAAGCAAATCTGACCATGCCAATCAATAAAGAGTTCTTAGCCAGGTTCCTATAGTCCCACCTACTCAGGAGGCTTAGGAAAGATGATTGCTTGAGGCCAGGAGTTCAAGTCCAGCCTGGGCAACACAGTGAGACCTTGTCTCCAAAAAACAAACAAACCAGAGCAATGGTACTTCTCAAAACCAAATCCCCTTCCCAGGCTCTTTCTGCCAAATATCCCTCAAACAATAGATGTGTATTGGTAAATGTTAAACAATTGGCTCTCTGAAAAACTAGTGTGTGTGTGTGTATGCACACGTGTGTGCATGTATTAAGGTCTGTATTTACTAACTGGCCAGTAGAATTTCTAAAAATTTGACAATCACATGTCACAAACCAGCATAAGCTGGCTGCAGCATACCACGGTGGACCTCCAGACAGAAGAACATCCATGCATCACTCCCTGGCCAAGAAATCTGCATCATATTCTGCTGCAAAGTTGATTTTCTTCCACTCATGCATGGTATCATGCTCCACAATGAATTTGTGCTTTTAAAAATATACAATTACTTTCTATCAAATCTTCCTGCTGACCCAAGAAAGAATGCCCCGTGTATCCTCTTCTGTGTACCACTTGCCAGACCAACAGGTATCTCAATTTGTAAATATGAGTCCTCAGTGGAGACTATAATCTCAAATTCTCACAGCAGCCCAGACATACCATCAATGAACTCTTGGACCCCTTCAGACAGTCCTCATCTTTGTGTTTTGAAAATGACATGACGAAAAGACATTTCACTTTCATCTCAGGCCTATGATGAGACACCTAGACTCTTAGACTGCAGTCCGCTCCTCTACTTGGCACTCAAGGTTTGGTGCCTAGCCCACCCCTGGTTCAACTGCTTCCACTGCTCAAGGAGACAGACACGAAGACAAATCATTTACTCCCAGATTGACAAGTGCTAAAACATAATTTAGGACAGTGAGCTACAGAGCAAAGGTGAAAGGAAGCTGTGTCAGTCAGTGGGGTCTGGGAAGGGCAGACACCTCAGCACCTCCTTGCTATGGCTTCAGTGTTTCTGTCCCTCCAAATTCAGAAGCCTCCTCCCCATTGCGGTGGTAATAAGAGACAGGGCTTTTGGGAAGTGATTAGGTCATGAGGGCTCTGCCCTCATTAAAGAGGCCCAAGAGTCTTTCTTCTGCCGTGTGAGGACACAGCAATAAGGCACCGTCTTTGAAGCAAAGAGCAAGTCTCCACCAGGCACTGCATCTGCCAGTGCCTTGAACTTCCCAACCCCCAGCACTGTGAGCAACATATTTCTATGGTTTAAATGTCACCCGGTCTAAGGCATTTTGTCACAGCAGTCCAGGTGGACTAAGACAGTCCTCCACCTCTCCCTTCGGTGCCCACCATTCCTGTTCATACCAGTGACGTCTTCAGATTTCTCCGGTTTGAGAAGCACGCTTGGCCAAGACTGCCAAGAAATACCACTCCTAGGAATAGCTCCCTGCCACGAAGTTTAGTTGCCTTCAGTGGGATAACTGAGGCATGTCGAATACCATTTCCCAGAAGTCCCCAGTAAGGCTGAGTCCCTGCTACTGGTAGTAACCTCTTCATTAACACACCTGTATTTCTTCCATGCTCTTCACTGTTTCCCTTCTCCACTGCCCTCAAATTCCTTGCAGTCAAATCCTTGTCTCAGTGTCCTTCTGAAGACCCAACCTAAGACAGAAGGCTTCTCGGAGATGGTGACATCTTTCGGAGCTAGGATTTAAGAGGTGTTTAGCACAGAGGAGAGGGACGACCTGCTTGCTTATGCTGGAAGCCTCTTTTGTATTGGAGTCAAAAAGAAGGGTCATGTCCTCCAGCTGGATATCTCTGTCACACAGTGATCGAAAAAATAAGAACTAACATTTATTGAATGTTACTGTGTGCCGGGGACTGTTCTAAATATGTTACATCTATTTGTTCATTAAACAACCTTATGAAAGGAAGATGAGAATTGTTTTCATTTACATTTAACAAATGAGTAAACTGAGGCACAGAGAGGTTAAGACAAGGGATCTTCAAAAAGTTCATTAAAAATATTTATTATTTAAAAACTGTGCATGGATTTCAAATCTTTCCACCAAAATAAACTCATACTAACTTGTTATCACATGTCTGAGCAGAATCTAGTTTGAGGCACTAAAAATGATCGTTTGAAAACAGCCCCTATCAGAGCAAGATGAATTCTGCTAAAATTGAAGCAAATCCAAGCATCAAATCGATGGTGAAGCTTGGATGGAAGAATAATGAATAATTGACACTTTATGAGCAGTTTCCTGGGACAATGCCCCAAAGAAATTCTAGTTTAACAAATGGATAATTCATGTTAGAAGGGCTAAAACTATGTTGAAGATGAAGCCTGCAGTGGCAGAGCATCCACATCCGTCTGCAAGGAAAATAAAATTAATTTTGTTTATGCCCTAATTGAAGAGGACCAACAATTAACAGCAGAAACAATAGCAACACCACAGACATCTCAACTGGTTCAGCACATACAATTCTGACTGGAAAATTAAAGTTGGGCAAATTTTCCACTCGACGGGTACCAAGACCACTGCACCCAGATCAGCTGCAGACAAGAGCAGAACTTTCCATGGAACTTTTAAACAAATGGGATCAAGATCCTGAAGCATTTCTTCTAAGAATTGTAACAGGAGATGAAACATGGCTTTGCCAGTACGATCCTGAAGACAAAGCACAATCAAAGCAAGGGCCATCAAGAGTTGGAAGTGGTCTAGTCAAGGCAAAAGTGAACTAGTCAAGAGCAAAATTCATGGCAACATTTTTGGGAGGATACTTAAGGCATTTTGCTTGTTGATTTTCTGAAGGGCCAAAGAACCATAGCATCTGCTCATTATGAGAGTTTCATGAGGGTTAGCCAAAGCTTTAGCAGAAAAATGCCAGGGAAATCTTCCCCAGAGAGTCCTTCACCACAGCAATATGCCTGCTCCTTCCTCTCACCAAACAAGGGCAATTTTGTGAGAGTTTTAATGGGAAATCATTAAGCATCTGTCTTATGGTCCTGATTTGGCTTTTTCCGACTTCTTTTTCTTTTTTCTTTCTTTTTTTCTTTTAAAGATGGGGTTTCACCATATTGGTCAGGCTGGTCTCGAACTCCTGACTTCAGGTGATCCGCCCACTTCAGCCTCCCAAAGTGCTAGGATTACAGGCGTGAGCCACCGCACCCGGCGACTTCTTTTTCTTTTCTAATCTTAAAAGAGGACCCATTTTCATAATAATGCAAAAAAAGATGGCATTGAGATGGTTAAATTCCCCAGACTCTTAGTTCTTTAAGGATGGACTAAATAGTTGGTATCATCATTACAAAAGTGTCTACAACTTGACCGAGCTTATGTTGAGAAAGAAAGTTTATATTTTTATTTTTGTCTTTTAATTCCATTTTTTGTGAACTTTTTGAACTTCTCTCATCTTATAGATGGTTCTGGAATAGAAGAAGCTGTGACTTCAAATCCAGAAAAATACACTGAGTACATTCTGCACTGATAGAATAACTGGCAGCTGAGTCAGCTGCTAGTGGCAACCCAGGAGGTCTCAGCAATGTCTTGGTGGAACTTCCCAGCACATCACATCCAAGGTCACATGGTATTTTTATAAGAAAGGGTTCTAAAACCAGGTAAGTTTTGCAGGAACTGTTCTCCCTACCACTCCCCTAAAAATCCATAAATAGTACACTGAAAGGGCTGACAAATCATGCAGTACACACATTTATTTGACTTTGTCTAACCCAAAGTTTCCAAAATACATTTGACCACAGATAGAAATATTTCTTAAAATCCTCCACAACTTATGCTCCCTGGAAAACAGGGTGGAAATGCTGCCAAATTGTAACCTGCAAAGGTTCATCCATTCAAAATGATTTACTGACTCTCTGTCTCCTTGACTACAATGAAAGTTCCCTGAGAAGAGGGACCCCGTTGCTTTTGTCTTGTTCACATCTGTGTCCCCAGCACTTGGCACAGTGCCCAACACATTGAGGGGGTTGCTATCAGAGAGTGTAGAATGAGTGAATGAATAAATGGGTCGTGACCCTGACTCTTTGCTGGCCACCATGCTGGAAGTTCAGGAGGTAGAGATGAGTAAGTGAACATCTGCCCTCGAGGTGCCCGGAGTCCAGGGATCAGCAGGTGGATGCAGACTTAAATAACTACAATGGAACCAACATGTCCCATTGTAGATGTGGTTATAAGTAAGCTAGGGACACCTAGGGGAAAGTAATTAATGTAACTTAGAGGATAAAGGGAGATAGCGGGGAACACTTATCTTAGAAAGAGCTATTTAAACTAAATCTTAGAGAATAAAAGCTTTTGCAGATTCCTAAGGTCAGAGCCTCCCCTTTGTCCAGCAGGCACTTGAGAATTTATTTGCTGATTGTACTTTAAAATACGAGGGTGGATTTCTGGAGCAGTAGGGAATCCTTGCAAATTTGCTCCTCTAACTCAACAGGAATTGGTGTGTGGTGTGTGTGTGTGCATGCATGCGTGTGTGTGTGTGTGTGTGTCCTCCCAATCCCTCATTCACAGAAACCCCATCCTTCTAGTGTGTGTGTGATCCTCACAAATAGCACCACAGTTACAAATTTAAGAAGGCAATATAGCTTCCTGCTAGGGACACTGTAAGGTCAGAACTTAATAGATGACAACAATTTTAAAAAGACATGACTCAGATCTTACAATATCAAAGGGATATAAAAGGGATAGTTTGAACAACGTTTTACCACTAACTTTGATAATTTCAAGTAACCAGAGAAACTTTTTGATAAACACATACCGTTCTCAACTATCAGAAAAAGAAATTTAAAAGCTGAATATTTCAGTGTCTAGCAAAGAAACGGAATCAATCGTTAAAAACCTTCCCACGAAAAAGTTCCAAGCCCTTCTGGCTTCAGTGGTAATTCTACCAAACATTGAAGGAATAAATAATAGCATCTTGCACAAACTCTTTCAGAGAGCAGAGAAAAAGGGAACACTTCCCAATTCATTTTATGAGGAAAGGATAACCCTGTTACCTGGGTGATCCTGACAGGGGCATTAAAAGAAAAGAAAATAGAATATAGTGTTTGAGAATGGTGATATGCAGTCACCTGGAACCGACTCTGAGGAGCTCTGGTGAGAGTTTCCTTTTCTATCCAGCTTCCCATCTCTATGAAGGAGAATAACTACAGTATAATGACAATCACACTCACCAACATTTTTTGAGTATTCTCTAAGTTTCAGGTATCTTATATGTATTAACTCATTTAATGCCCCTGACAACCGTTTCAGAGAGGCATCTTTTTTTCTTCCTTTTCTTTTGGAACCAAGTTCTCACTATGTTGCCCAGGCCAGTCTTGAATTCTTGGGCTCAAGTGAACCTCCTGTCTCAGCCTCCCAAGTAGCTGGGATGACAGACATACACCAACACATCTGGCTTCAGGGAGGTACTATTACTTTCCCCCTCTTTTGGGGGAAGAAATTATAAAAAGACATCAATTTAGGTCATGCATATAATGCTGTGTCCCAGGTAATTCAGTCCCAGGGTAGTGTTTCTTACAAACTGCACAGTCTAAACAGGAATTCTGATTTGTAAACTCTTCTTCCTTAAATATTTAAGGGACTCAAAGTATAATGATCGCTAGCAATTAATCAGCAAGTAATTAATTTCCAAGTAATTGCATTTATGAACTCATTTTGTTCTCACAACAATCCTTTGAGGCAGATATGATTAGCTCTGTTTTACTGATGGGAAAACTGAGGCAAACAAGAAAAGTCAGGTAACTTGCCCACCCGCTGCTGAGGCAGTCGGGATTTGAACCCAGGTGGTCTGATCAGAATTTTCTCTTTATCACTTTGTCTTTCTGCATAATTGGTGGGTGTTCTTGTCAAACGCCCACCTCCTCTCTATTCTCTAGCATGCCTGAAAATCACTCACATTTCTAGACGAAGAGTAGCTCTCTCAAGCTCCCTGGCTTGTCCTTGCCATTCCTGCTTCTCCGCCACTCCCCATCTCTGCCTCACTATCTCCCATAAGGCATTCTCGTTAATAACCATCCCGTTTCCTCCCAATCTCTCATTCACAGGAACCCCATCCTTCCAGTGCTGGCTCTGTTTTTCCAGAAAATAACCTACCTATAGGCTCTAGATCTTCCTCTCTTCATGCGATGGCGAAAACAATCACTATCATCATAATACTAATAATAGTCAATACCTACTAAGAACTTGCTGTAGCGCAGACACTGCCCAAACAATTGTACCTGTGTATTACCTCAGTTTAATTGTGATTGTCACAGCAGCCCTATGAAGTAGGTTCCATGATTATCTCCATTTAACAGATAAGGTAACTGAAGCACAGAGTGAATAAGTAACCTGACCAGAGTCACAGAGATGAGAGTAGTGGACAGCCTGCTACTATCCCCTCCAAAATAGTGCTGTGATTTCTGTCACTAGGTAGACACCAGGCAAGCTGCTCATAGCGTTATGCTATTACACAAGGGGGAAGATGGGGACGGCTAAGGCAAGCTATTCCCAAATATCCAATCAGTATCAGGATGGATAGCAGGAAATAATTGTTTAGCATAAGTATATCCCATGTACCATTTGGGGTATACTTATACTTTAAAAACAACTCCGCCGGGCGTGGTGGCTCACACCTATAATCCCAGCACTTTGGGAGGCCGAGGCTGGTGGATCAGGAGGTGAAGAGATCGAGACCGACCTGGTCAACATGGTGAAACCCCGTCTCTACTAAAAAGACAAAAAATTAGCTGGGCATGGTGGCGCACGCCTGCAGCCCCAGCTACTCGGGAGGCTGAGGCAGGAGAATTGCCTAAATCCAGGAGGCGGAGGTTGCAGTGAGCCAAGATCGCGCCATTGCCCTCCAGCCTGGGTAACCAGCGAAACTCCGTCTCAAAAAAAAAACAAACAAACAAACAAAAAAAACAACTCCTTGTTCATCTGAAAGTGAACTTAGCATCCTGTGTGTTATCCCTCGATCCTAGCTGGGCCAACATTCCAAAGATGTAAGGAGGGAAAGCCCAGGTATTTCTAAAGATCAGATGTGGTTATGAGGTGAGAATTTAAGCCCAGGGCCTCTTTAAAACCCTGCCTAAGAGGTCTGCTTCTAAGTGATATAGAACCCCTGAGGGAGTTCCCATGTATAGGAAACCAGGAACTAGAGGAGGAGAAGCCAGGGAAAAAACCCAAGGGAAGGGCTGTGAAGTGTCCTGAGAAGGGGAGGACTCTCTAGTCCCCTGACGCTGTAATGCTTACAAGAGAAGTGTCTGCTGTAAAGGGAAGCTGAGGGGCAGGAGTTGTGCACCTGCTGTGCCCCTGGCCTCTTCCCACCCCCTGGCTTCTTTCTCTGTGGCTGTCACAAACCTTGCTTAAGAAAATAAGGAAGAAGAGGAGGTAAGACCGTAAGGGGGAACTCAGGAGACAATGCTCTCTCTTTCCTCTTTCTTTCCCAGCTTCAAGCCTGTAGAGCCCCCAGGAAGGGGAGCAGAAAGGATTTCACTTCAAATTGAGTTCCACATTTTGATGATCGCCTGGAACTGACCATGCTAGCTTCTGAGCATAAGACCATGTTTGTGTATTAAAGTAATTGGAGGATTTTAATTACATCTCAAGAGTGATAGGAAAAGCCATGTGTCTGCAGGGGGTTTTGTCCAGTAATAGAAAAAGAACTTCCCCCGCTGAAAATATTTTAGAGCAATAGTTGGAGAGAAAAATAAACATGACTTGAAAAAAATAAAGTCATGGGCTATACTCATTGAGCTATAGTTTACATAAAAGTTCTAATGTATGTTCATATAACCACCATCCCAATCAAGATACAGGACATTTACATCTCTCCAGAAGGTTCCTGCATACCACTTTCAGGTCAATTCCCACATCCCCTCCCAATTAGTGCTGTGATTTCTGTCACTATAGATTGGTTTTGCTTGTTCTGGGACATAATGGAATCTACAGGATGTACTTTTGTCTCTGCTTGTATTTTAATTTTAATTTTACCAACAAGAACGAGCTTGAAGTGTGTCTGGCTGTTTTGCTCGGCATAATGTCTACGAGATTCCTCCAGGCAGTTGCACATACCAGTAACCCATTCTTTTTTACTGCTGAGTGGTATTCCATTCTGTGAATAGATGCCAATTTATTTGTACATTTTCCTGCTGGTGGACATTTGGATTATTTCCAGTTTGGGCTACTATGGAAAAAGCTGTTGTATACATTTGAATCCATCTGCTTTGGAGGTGACATGCTGTGAGTCCTTTTGTGCAATGTATTCATTCTGTACATGACATAAATGGGAGGAAAGGTTGTCATTTAAATCCTGGCTGCAAGAGTTGCTTTTCAATATTCTCTCTCTCTCTCTCTCTCCCTCCCTCTCTCCTCTCTCTTCTTTCTCTCCTCTCCCTCCTTCATTCCTTCCACTCCCACTTCCTCTGTCTTTCCTCTCTGCCTCCCCATCCCTTTTTCTTTTCTTCCTCTCCCCCTCCTCCCTTTCTCTCTCTCCCCCTCCTTCCCCTTCCCTCTCTCTTTTTCCTCTCTCCCCCTTCATTTTCTCCCTCCCCCTCCCTTTCTCTCCCTCCCTCTCTCTTCTCTCTCTCTGGATGCTCCTGTCAGGATGTCAGCTCGGCCCTGTGTGAAGAAATGAGTCCAGATACAGCACATGTCAGCTGGTGAGGTGACCCAAGAGAGATGGCAGGAGTTGGGACGTCAATCCTTGGCCCACTTGGGGCTTTGGCAGTAAGTGGGTCAAGACTGTGTTTTATTACCTTGGTGGAGAGGGACTGGAGCAGGGCCAGAGTGACCCCATTTGGAGTCACTCTGCTGAGTTTCCTGTGGATAAATGGATTCAGATTTGCCAGTTGAATGCCAGACATCTGATGGAGAATTAGTACCAAGTGCTGCTGCCCCTCATCCCCCCACTTTCCTATTCTGCCAGGCCTTAAGAACAAAACTAACTTCCGGAGAACAAAAAATCTCCCAGGGGACTTAGAGGCAGGGACTAGAGCACTGTGGCCTGTAAAACGCTAAGTGGTGGGCTCTCAGGACAAGCAGGCCAGGCCTGTTCCCACTTTCAGGTCTTTGCACCTGCTGTCCCCTCTGCCTGGCCCTCTTGACACCATCCACCCGCCTTCTGTCTCTGGCTGGCTGGCTCCTTGCTGTTCAGCCCTCACTTCAAAGGTACCCCCTTCAGGGAGTCCGTCTCTTATCACACTGTTGACAGTGGTCTGCTGCACATTGTCCGGCTCTGTCCTTGTGGAGCCACTTACGGCTAGCTGAAGTTTATTTTTTGTTCATTCACTTATTATCTCTCTCTCCTCCCTGCAGACCATGAGCACCATGCAAACAGGGCTTTATCTGTCTTTGTTCACCTCTGTCCTCAGTGCCTCAATAGGTATTTGTTAGATGAATGAATAAATGATATAAAGTTAGCCATTTCAAACTCACATGCAGGGGACAATTGAATGAGTAATGTGGGCTGGTATCAGAAACGTCACATATTCTCAAGTCTGATTTGCACTTCCAACAGTGCTGTGGGTACAGAAAATTATTATTTTAGCAGGGGATAAAAATGCCCAAGCTTAATGGTAACTTACAGCTGGCACTGGACTTCTGTGTCATGAGTGCAATAGGGAGGGGTGGGGACTGTGGTGAAGTGGGGACCACGGGGGCCTTTCCTACCGTGAAGACAGCAACTGCTGCTCAGCTCCCCTGATTGTTGTGATGCAGGAATGTGGGTCCCATGATGCCAGATCTCCTGATGTTTCAAGAGAAACTTGAAATTGTGCTTCTATGTGAAATCTCACAGCTTTAAAAGACTGGCTCATTAAAAGGAAACTGTGGGCCAATTAAAAAGAAAACTACATCTGCAGGTGGTATTCAACCCATAGTCACCAATTTATGACCTCTCATTTAAGTGATTTGTATTAGTGGAAGGAAGGACCCCTGCGGTAATTAATGAAAACCCCAGAAAAGTGCTCACACACATACAATACTGAATGTAATGTCAAGGTGTTGACAGATTAGTAGGGATCACTGGAATCTATACTAAAAACCCCTGTTCCATTTTAAAGATATAAACCGAGGTCTGGAGAGGAGGTGTGATGTCTTCAGGACCATGCAGAGCCTAAGGGTAGATCTCATTACTCCCAGCCCTGGGTTTTGAAATCGTGGAACCATAGAAGGGAGTCCAGGTGGATCCATGATTTTACTCCACCCAACAGCAGCTCCGGTCCGCCTCTGCCTCTGGGCCCCCTGTTTCATGAACTCACACCAGCCACATGGCCACATTGAGGTTCAGCCTGCGTGTTTACAAAATAGAGGCTTCCCTTGGGCCCTCAAGGGCAGATTCAGATAGGAAGGAGTGCGGGGCCACATGATCCCGAGGCACTGTTCCTTTCAATTTTAACTTCTGGAGTTCAGAGGTTGAGGGAGGTGTCTGATTCTGCAGACTCATTTTCTGGGTCAACCCACGGTGAGCAGTTTGCCTTCTTGCCACTTGTTTCTGTCCAGAGGCTCCATCTGGGGAGGAAGAATCTTGCTGAGTGGGCCCAGGGAAAAAGGAGTAGCAGCTCCGGAAAAAACATTGCTCAACTCCCAGACGATTGCCTCTGCCTTCAGAAGCCAGTGAGACCCAGCTATAATCTCTAGGGCTGAAGGAACTGACAGCAAGGCCTGACGGAGACTGCACCTGGAGAAGACAGGTGCCACAAGCAGGAAGCCTAGTGGTGATGATCAAGGCTGACCCCAGAGGCCAGACTGGAAGAACTTGATATGGATGAGGTTGGGAGGGAGGCTGAAAGGGAAAGCGGCCAGCTGCCTTTGAAGGGGAAAGAATGCCAAGGAACTTTCTAGAGCTGGCCTGTCTAAACAGTGGAGCTCCGGGCCACCTGTGGAATTTAAGTTCGAGTTCTTTAAAATCAAAAGAAATTTAAAATTCCAGTTTCTTAGTAACACTAGCCACATTCCAAGTGCTCGACAGCCACAGGGGACTAGTGTCTACCATTTTGGACAGAGCAGATATGGAACATTTCCAACATCACAGAAAGGTTTATAGGATGGAGCTGTTCTACAGAACTCAGGCGCAAGGGCCAGGAAGCCTGGGCATAGGTAGTTTTGCTGCTGAATTCTTGCAGCAAATCACTGAACACTCTGAGCCTAAGTTTCTTCATCTTCTAATTGGGAATGATCATATTGGGATGTCTATATCACAGAGGATTCCATTAGGACAAATGTCTGTGAAAACATTTTGAAGTGTGCGATTGACATTTCTATCCTAGGGATGAGGTTATGAATAAATTTTGATTTCTTTCTTATATGCTCTGTTTTCCAAATTTCAACAACAAATACGTGTATTTTTTTAAAAGAAGGCATTCTCTGAATACAAAAGTGATGTATCTGTAAAATTCTTGTGTTTTCTCTGTGAATTAGTAGATATTTAATTATTGCAGAAATTCGAGACCAGCTTGATTTCTCCCACCCCAACCCCTTTATAGCTCACTTGAATTTTTTATCTAGATATCCATAAGGTTTTCTGATTAAGCTTCACGTCCATTAATGTTCCCACAATTTGTCTTGGTGTTGATGAGTGTCTGTATGTTTTTTTCTGGAAGATAGTACATTCTTTCAACCTGTATATGTTTTCGTTTTGTTCAGGAGAAATTTTCTTCTATTAAAGATTCCAATATTGTTTTCCGTTTTATTTTCCTCTTCAGGAACACGGTTATGCTGATGTTGGATTTCCTCTGCCTTCCATATTGATTGTTTTTCGTTCATCCTTTATTACTCTTTTTTCCACTTGATTTTGTTCAGTCTTTTTTAGCCTGTATATCATGTCTCTGATTATGTTTTTAATATTTCCCCATTTTGCTCTAATACAGCATTTATAATAGAATAGCTTTATTTTTCCTCTTCCACTTACTTCCTGAGTGCTGCTTTTTCACCACCCTCTGCTTCTTAATGTCTCTTCTTTGCCCTTTTTGTTTCTTATTTTGAGATTTGTTTTAGGCAGGCAATCTTGTTTTTATATATTAAACAGAAAAATCTCCATCCAGTAGTTTCTCCTACTTCATAACACAAATCTTCTAGTATTTATTCTTTTTTTCCCCTATTTTGTGTTTCTTTCCCTTTTATTTCTCACACTCTCATTTTGGCAGATCTCATGCTGGCTACTTATTATAGAATTGGGGTCATTCTTTTAAGACTGTTCTTTGTTGGAGGAAAGTGTGGGGAAAGGGGCTGGCCCACAGGTATCCAAGCTCTGTTGACTGTCTCAGAATGCTTTCTCACCAACATGGTCCCTAACATGCATCTCCTCTAAGCAAGCTGGAGTCCCTGACTCAGTGTGAAGACCCAAGAAGGTCACAGTTCTTTGGTGTCTCTTTAGCATTTATATCTCTTTGACTGACTGGAAGAGAAAACTAGAACCTTTACAGCCATACAGGTGACCACTATCCACAATCTCTCCCACCTGCCATGCCAACATCCCACTTCTTGACAAGGGTCTTGGAGCCTCCTCAGTCAGTTCATCTAAACGCTATACTGTCACATACATCTCAGGGACTCTCCCTTATGGGCATGCTCCAGGCTTTGCCAGTAATAGGAAGTGCTGGAGTTCAAAAACACTTCTGGAGGACTCCTAGTCCTGCCCATGATCTGGAGAAACATGTGCCACTTTTGATTTCCGTCTGCAATTTGGTCAAAGTCCTCTGCCATGGCCAGCTCTTCTTCACATGCTGGGAAGGTGGGAGTATGGTCTTTCCTTCTTTCATCAAAGACGGCATATTCTTCTTCCCTTTTGTTGCTTTTGTGGCTGTTTTCACACTGCTTCAGAAAGGTGAATGGAATAGAAAAGTCTTTGTTCTACTAACTTAAACCATAGGTGCCTCCCACCTAGTAATTCTGTGATCAGAAAGTGCTGTTTTCTTTTGCATATCTGTATTTTCTAATCTTTCTACAACAAACATGTGCAGTTGAAACAATGGAATTTGGAATCAGAGGAGCCTGAATTCAAGACCCAATTCTTCCACATTCTAGCTGTTGATCCTGGCCTTGTTAACTCTCTTCACCTTCAGTTTCCTTGTGTGCTGTAGACATAGGACCACAGCACCTTCCTCGGAAACATAGTTATTAATATAAAGTAACCACTGACCCAGTGATTGATACATACAGTAGCTCAGTAAATATATTATGTTGCACTAAATAACATTATTATTAATAATACAGTTAATTTCATAAAGGTGGACTTCAAAAATATTGTTCTTAAATCTTAAAATATGAGAGTCAGAATGAAGCTGAGATCATTTAATCCAGCGGTTCTCGACAGGGGTTGACTTTGTCCCTCAGGGGCAGGTTTTATTGTCATGACTGGTGGAGGGTGCTCCTGGCATCTAGTGAGTACAGGGCAGGGATGCTGCTAGACATCCCGCAGTGTCCAGGACAGCCCCCCACAATAAAGAATTATTTGCTCCAAGAGGGTCAGTGTCCACAGAGCTGAAAGAAGTGGGGAAACCCTGGTCTCATCTAACTTCTAGTATATACAGTGGAGGAGATGGTTGCCCCAGGAAGGAAAGCGGCTCGCCTGAGGTCACACTGTGAGTCAGAGGCAGATGATGCAAGTTAAGGCCGTGCTTTCTCTTAGTTCATTGAAAGACCATTGTGCCTTGAGCTTTATCAGGTGGCAGGAGTTGGGAGCAGGGCTGCCATGTGGGTGAGGCTTGTGCATGACCCTGAGTGAGCTCCTCCTTCAATCCTGCTCTCCGAATGCCTCATGTGGCCCACCCTAGTCCTAGTCTTGGTCCCCACCTCAGTCCTTCTCACACCCACCCAACCCAGACATACACTCCAAGGTCTGGCTTTCTTACAGGAAGCCTTATAATCCCTCCGCCAAAGAAATCCCAGCTTCTCAGGCTTAGCCAATACATGACCACAGGGATTAAAGTCTGCAAGCAAAACACGCAGAGGTGAGGGGGGGTGGAGAGAGAAAGAAAATGCCATGTCAGGTGGTTAATTTTTGAGCTGGAGAATGATTTCTTGGCATACACAAGGCAACTTTTCTCCTACTGCCCCCCAACTTGCCCTCTTCATGCGGGAAAGGAAAGAAAGAGAAATGGTCTGTTTTCCAGGACCCAGGGTAGGAGTTTTAAGGACACTGTCTCCACCACCACCTTCCCCTTCCCCTTGCCCCAGCTTCCTGCTGGGCTGCAGCTGGCATTTTTGTCAGGGCACTGGGCAGTGACCTGGCTCTTGGCAGGTACTGGTAGCTCCATGCCAGGCAGAGAGCTGGCTGGCCCGCACTTTGGGTACAGGACTGAGGCCAGCTGCCCACAGCAGTGTCCTCCTGCTGCCTGCTAGAGTCCTGCTCCTCAAGTGTGTCCAGGGCTGGGGCTGTGAAGTGCTGAACTTTGAACTCTAGCAAGGCAGAAGCCAAGCCTTAAACCTTATGGCATCTCCTCACCCAGGACTGAGCCTGCATGGTGCCAAAGCCTCTGGAGTCACGTAGGTTTTGAAGCATCATGGCTCAGGCACTCAGGACTGGTGTCGCTTCCCCACTCTGAGTCTCAGTTTACTCATGAAAAACATGGGAATGACATCATCACAGAATCACCACAGTGGGACATTGCCTGGAAGAAGGCCAGCACCCAAGGGGAAAAAAAAGCTTTCAGGATCAGGGAAAAGAGCCACTGGCAGGGAGCTGGGAGCTGGGGGTTGGAATCCTGACCTGATGCCAAGAAGCAGAGAAGCCTATGGGTTATGAGCTTAGCATCCAGTGCCAGAGTGCCTGGGTTCCAATCCTGCCTCTACAACTTCCGGGGCAAATGACTTAACTTTGTTTTTTGGTTTCCTCATCTGTAAAATGGGAGTGATGATAATGATGATAAGAATTTCAACTTCATAGAGTTATTGTTGGAAGGATTAAATAAGTTCATGCAGGTAAAATGCTGGGTACAATGCATAATGCAGAGTAATCTCTCTCTCTCTCCCTTCCTTCTTCCCTCCCTTTCTCTCTTTAGATAGATAGATAGATAGATAGAGTTAGACAGACAGATATATAGATAGATGATAGATAGATAGATCTGGGTGGATAAAGAGCTATCTATTTATCTACTGTCTATCTGTCTACATATCTACTGTTACCTACTACTGGCAGCTGTTACTTTATTACATTCCTTGGCCTCATTATGTTAGAAGGTTCATTCCAGTGATCTATAAGCCACTTCAAGTCCGCCATTTGAGGATAAAGGTAACAATTCCAAGTGTCACATATATACGGATCCCAAGGGGAAAGGACTTTGGAGCACAGACAGCAGGGAAAGGATCCAACCTGGTAAGAAGAGAGAGAACCCAAGAGAAACCCTCTCTGCCAAGGCCAAGAAGCACATCGGCATGAGACCTCCACTTGGAAGGAGGAGGTTGAATAAGGCAGGTGAAGGCTCAGGAAAACAAGACCACTGGGAGTCACGCAGAGTGGGCGCAAACCTCAGCTCCACCACGTACAAGCCACCAGCTTCAGGCTGACTCATTGGCTTTTTGGAGCCTCGCTCTCTCCATCTGTAATTTCAGACGCAGATTAGGTCATCTCAGAGAATGCCCGGGGGCGATCAGAAGGCACGTGGACATGGCTATGCTTTGACAGCCCTGCAATGCTGAGCGTTTC
Organism: Cacajao melanocephalus; assembly: GCA_963573385.1. Taxonomy (NCBI): domain Eukaryota; kingdom Metazoa; phylum Chordata; class Mammalia; order Primates; family Pitheciidae; genus Cacajao; species Cacajao melanocephalus. The sequence goes on from CAUYLG010020355.1 coordinate 29,361, forward strand.
TCCCCCAGTCTCTGGGGCAGCTCTCCCTCATGGCCTCAGTGCCATATCACTGCTGTGCGGGATAGCTACACGTGCTGAGCCCTTACTACACGCCAGGCACTGTTCTGCAATTCCCTTGTTAAACTCTACACACTGCCCCAAGAGGCAGCAACAACTACCGTTTATGTGTGGCTCAGTTTACCGTGCTCAGAGAGTTCAAGTGACTTGCTCAAAGTCACTCTGCCTCAATGCAAGCCACAGACAAGAAGAACAAAGCAACTCTTTATTGAGGGCTTACTACGCGTTAGGCACCAAGCCATGCTTTTTGGGGAGCATTGGCTCACCTGTGTGTCCCAATGACCCTGTTTAGAAACAATAAAGCACACAGAGGTTCGGCAACTTCTCTGCCCACGTGTTTACATCTAGCAAGGGATGCAGCCACGATCCTACCACGGTGGTCTAGCCCAGGGCCCTAGTCCTGATCTTATGGGCCCTAGCCCCAGGACTCAGCAATGAAGATGACACTGATGGGAGCAGCCAGCATTTACTGAGCACATACTGTGTGTGGGTGCTGGGTAAGCCCTTTACGGTAGTTGTGCCTTTAGCTCTTCCCAGATCTGGTAGCTTCTATTAGAAGAAATGAAAGGACAGACAATCAACAGAAGGTGCTTGATAGGCATTTTCACATCCTCTCTGGGGGCTATTCAGACTTTAGGGTGAGCAGAACTGATTTTAGTGTGCCCACTTTCCAGAGGGAGAGACTGAGGCATGGAGGGTTAATCCAGAGGTGATGCAGATGGAAGTAGTTGAGGCTGCCCAGAAGTCTTGTCTCTGATTGCCAACCAAGGCTCCCTCTTACCTTGTCCCATGCCCCAAAACACTCTGAGAACGCAGCTAGGGGCCACCTGTGTCCATCTGGGCACAAGTCTCAGTGGGGGAAACAGGAAGGGTAGCAAGCTCGCCCCAGACGATGTCTGAGCCCTGCCACCCACCCCTCCCCTAGAGTGGAGTGTGTTAGACCCCTGGACTCATTAGTGGATGTTGTGACAAGTTCAAGTTCCTGGAGCCATTCATTAAAAGTGTTCCTGCAGTGGCTTACACCCTGTGGCTGCCCAGGCCTCACTAATCATTCACAAGCCAGACAGGAGGGTGGTGTTGGGGCGGTGCCCTGGACACAGGAGCGCCTGGTGGCCTCAGCCTGCGGAGGGTAGAACACATTCCAAGAAAAGAAGCTGATTCACAGTGTGACCTTGGGCAGCTCTGCCTCTCTCTTTGCCTCAGTCTTCCCATCTCTCCAGCTGGTTCCTTCATCCCAACATGGAGGGGGGTGGTGGGGTGCACTGAAAGCTCCCCTCAGGGCCCCTCTACCTCCCTTTGCCCCTGTCAGCCTCTCCCACACCTTTGCAGCTGGTGCTAATAGGAGGCCTTTCTCTGGGTCAAGTGAGACCCTGCCCGAAGGCACTGGGGTGGGATGAGCCTTTAAATCCCATCTGGTCTCTTCAGTTTAGTTTTTCTGTGACCAGGGGACCAAGGATCAGTCTCCTGGAAAAGGCTGTTATGAGAACCAAGGAAGACCACGTGCTGTTTCTTGGACCCCCCAGCATGCTCCCACCCTTCTTTAGGTTAGAAGGTTCATCCCAGGCCGGGCGCGGTGGCTCACGCCTGTAATCCCAGCACTTTGGGAGGTCGAAGGGGGCGGATCACAAGGTCAAGAAATCGAGAGCATCCTGGCCAACATGGTGAAACCCCATCTCTATTAAAAAATACGAAAATTAGCTGGGCGTGGTGGCATGCTCCTGTAATCCCAGCTACTCGGGAGGCTGAGGCAGGAGAATTGCTTGAACCCGGGCGGCGGAGTTTGCAGTGAGCTGAGATCGCGCCACTGCTCTCCAGCCTTGGCAACAGAGCGAGACTCTTGTTTCAAAAAAAAAAAAGAAGAAGGTTCATCCCAATGATCCATAAGCCACTTCAAGTCTGCCATTTGGAGGTAAAGGTAATGATTCCAGGTACCACATATATACGAGCCCCAAAGGGAAAGGAATTTAGAGCACACATGGCAGGCCCAGGGAAAGGACCCAGCCTGGTTAGATGAGAGAGAACCCAAGAGAAATCCTGTGCCGAGGCCGAGAAGCACACTCGGGTCCATGCAGAGGACTCTGCACTTGCTGCTCCCTGTGCCTGGAATGTTCTATTTCATGGATGCGCAGGGCTTGCTCCTTCACCTTCTTCAGGTCTTTGCTCAAATGTCATCTCCTTTTGATATGCATTCAGATACTTCCTTTTCCAGGACACCTTCCAGATTCTACAATTGCACTACCCTCATCCCCAACTCCCTCCCTTCCTTGCTTTTGTTCTCCATAGCAACCATCATCGTTGGACCTACTGTCAGAGGCGTTTGAACCAGAGCGACTCCATCTTGAGCAGAGGCTGGGGAAATGAGGCTGAGACCTGCTGGGCTGCATTCCCAGGAGGTTAGGCAGCCTAAGTCACAGAATGAGACAGGAGGTCAGCAGGACTGGTTTCACAAGATACAGGTCACAGTGACCCAACTCATGAAAGAGGATGCAGCAAAGAAGCCAGCCAAAACTGAGATGGCAAGGAAAGCGAGCTCTAGCTGTCCTCACTGCTCATGACAAGCTAATTCGAGTGCCTTCGCTTGCTAAAAGACACGGCCACCAGTGCCGTGACAGTTTATCAATGCATGGCAGCATCCAGAAGTTACTCTATATGGTCTAAAAAGGGGAGGAATCCTCAGTTCCAGGAACTTCCCACCCATTTCCCAGAAAACTCATGAATAATCCACCCCTTGTTTAGCATATGATCAAGAAATAACCACAAGTATACTCAGGTGAGCTGCCCAGGCCACTGCTCTGCCTGTGGAGTAGCCATTCTTTGTTTTTTCACTTCTCTAATAAATTCCCTTTACTCTGTGGACTCAACCCGAATTCTTACTTGCGGAAGATCCAAGGACCCTCTCTTGAAGGGGATTGGGACCCCTTTCCAGTAGCAATACTATAGATCTTGCTTATTTCTCCTTCTCTAGAACGTCAGCTGCATAGCTGAAACGATTTGGACTGTCTGGTTCACTGCCATGTCCCCCTTGAGTCGTAGCTGCTACCTAGCAGGTGCTCAGTGGAAACTTTCTGACTGATTGCATTGGTCACTTGTGGGTAGCACCTGGCACCCAGGGAACACTGAGGAAATTCCTCAGTGTTTGATTCCATAATCATTCAGGACAAGTGGATTAAGCGCCTATTGTGCACCAGGTACTGGGGTGCGTTGGTGGACAAGATGGACAAGGTTCCTATTAACCCCTCGCTATTTGCAGGGCACTCTCTTGTTTTACAAAGCTCATGGTTTCCCCGGCTCCTCATTCCAGCCCCACGAGGCTGGTGGGCCCGTGGGACAGATGAGAAAACCGAGGCTGGCTAGGAAAGTGCCTGGTGTTTACCCACAGGGAAGTTCTTGGCCAAACCTGGCTCTGTCGGGATCATCCGAGCCCACATCCTGTGCTCCCACTACTTCTTGGGCACTGGGATCTGCCCTACCCTTGACATTTTCAATTTTCTTGTGTTTACCATCATCCCAGCTCCACCTGGGTCCAGCTGGTCCTGCCCCAGGCATCTTGGGAGGGGGCGCAGTTAGGAAACCAGTGAGTGAAGGGGAAGCTGGTCCCAGGGGAAGCCGGCCCTACTGGGAAGCCCCGACCTGTTTCTGAGCCCCTTTTGACAACGCGCCTCCGCTGCTCACAGTCTCTCACTTCTCAGGCATCTGGACTTCGGGATTTTGGCCAAGAACAAGAATGACAGGGGAAGTCTCACTGAGACTTTTCTCTGAATAAGCATTATCTCAGTTAATCTTCCCAGCAGACCCTAGGCGATGAGCTTTATTCCATTTTATAGGGGAGGAAATGGAGGCTCAGAGAACCCAAGAACCCACACAATGAGTAAAGGGAGGAGGCCGAGAGGATTCAAGAACAAACTTCAACCCCTGTAAAGCCCTTCCAGACTCCAGAGCCACGAGCTCATTGGTAAGGCAAATCACACCGCTACGGCTACTACTGACGATGGCAAACATTTGCCTAGCACCTGTGCTGGGCCAGGCACACCCCTAAGTACTCTGGGCATAGGAGCCCATCATCACAGCATTCCTATGAGGTAGGCCCTATCAATATTCTCATTTTACAGAGGAGGAGATTGAGGCACAGGGAGGATAAGTAACTTGCCCAAGGTCACACAGCCAGGAAGTAGGAGAGCAAAGCTGGAGTCCAGGAAGGCTGGTGCTGGGGTGTATGCGCTCGTGCTGCTGTCCCTCCTCCTCCACCCCCCAGGCAGTGATTCTGGGGGACACACCATGTGACGCAGACTCCTTCTCCAGGAAGGGAAAGCCAAGGTCTGGAAAAGTACGGATTCCACAGCAAGAAAAAAGTCAAGAGCAGGGAGCAGTTGATGTCTGGTTTATGGGGTGAGAATGTCCTTCCGGAACAAGTCTCAGTCTCCCCTATCACCCTCAATGGGAGGTGAGAGCCAGGCCTTGGCAGGGCTCCCCAAGCCTGGACGTCCCATGATTCTGGTCCCAGACATTGGCAGAGCAGGAATGGCTGCTCGGTGAGCTGCCCACACTTGTGGTTGGGGACTCTGTGCTGTAAAACGCCCGACTCAGGCACCACGAGAAGTTTTGCTGACTGGTTCCAGCGCTTTCTAGAAGTCTGAGGGGGCTACAGGCTGGGGCAGGGATTGGTTAATAAGAGGAGCTGGAAGAATGTTCCTTTGCTCTGCCCTTCACCCCTAGGCCCCCAGAGCCAGTGCTTTCAGCTTGTCAAGAGAGAAAGGTGCAGAAGGCATGGTGAAACCCAGGGCAGAAGCAGGGCGGTGGGTGGCAGCGAACAAGGGCCTCTTTTGTTATTTCCCTAGTCAGGGAAAGGCAGCTATCCTGACTGCTGAGGACAGAGGGGCCATCAGCTCTGTCCAGCCTGGAGCTGGCCTCTGAGAGGGCCTGAGGACAGGAGTGCCTTTGCAGTGCCTGGAACGCCCTCCGTTTCCAAATCCGCTCCTCGCTGCCAGGCCCTCTGCCTCCAGGCTGTCTGCTCATAGGCTAGCATGCCCCTGTTTAGGTCTCCTATTCGTCATCAGCAAAATGGGACTCTGGATCATGCCTGCCTCCCAGCGTGTCAGAGACATCAAAGGAACTAATGCATTTGAGGCAGGGGTTCTCAGCCTTGGCAGCACTGACATTTGAGGTCTGAGGATTCTCTGTGGGGGGCTATCCTGTGCATGGCAAGATATTTAGCAGCATCCCTGGCCTCCAACCACCAGCAACAGTAGCACCCTTCTCCCACTGTGAAGTTCAAAATTGCCTCCAGACATTGCCACGTGTCTCCTGGGAGCAAATTTGCTGGAAGACTACTGATTTAAAGCATGTCCTCTAAGGGCTGAGACACAGTAGGTGCTTTGTTCCTGAAGGTAGCCAATGTTTTTGAGCTCTTTACAAGCATCATCTATTATTATACCTATTTTACAGATGAAGAAACTGAGGCACAAAGAGGTTAAGTAACTGGCCCAAGTCACAAAGTTGGTTAAAAAGCCAGGACTGGGGCCAGGGGCAGTGGCTCACACCTGTAATCCTAGCACTTTGGAATGCCAAGTGGGGGGCGGATCACCTGAGGTCAGGAGTTCAAGACCAGCCTGGCCAACATGGTGAAACCTTGTCTTTACTAAAAATACAAAAATTAGCCGGGCCTGGTGGCAGGCATCTGTAATCCCAGCTAGGGCGAGTGTTGCAGTGGGCCGAGATTGAGCCACTGCATTCCAGCCTGGGTGACAGAGCAAGACTCCGTCTCAAAAAAAAAAAAAAAAAAGCCCGGATTGGAACCCAAGCAGCCGAATCCAAGCTCCTCCCCACACTGACTGATTACTCATGTTAGTTCTTGTCTCCATAAACTCCAACCTTCAGAAAGCCCCCTGAGACTTCCAAACCCTCACTCCAGTCTCTAGATGACATCACTGTCCTCTGGGAGGCCTGCCTTGATGTCCCACCTTCCCCAACCAGCACAACTGCTCCCTACCCTGCTGGCCTCCACTGAATCACAAAGGAGTGTGTGTTTTCGACAAGGCAGACCTGGGCTCAAGTGCCAGCCCCATGACTCTTTCAATGGCTATGAGATGCTGGGCAAATGGCTTAATCTCTCAGAGCCTCACTCTCCTCATCTGTAAAATGGGTCCATCACCCCTGGGTCATACTGCAAGACTACAAACACAGATCCTGGAGCCAGAATGGTGAGGTCTGAATCTTACCTCGGCCACTTCCCAGCTGTGGGAGCTTGGGCAAGTGACGGAACCACTCAGTGCCTCAGTTTCTTCATCTGCAGATGTGGATAATAACACACCAGCCCACAGAGCCACAGTGAACGTAAAAGAGCGCACGAGCATATCATGAGTGCTTGGAACTGTGCCTGGCACTTAGTAGATGCTAGAGAGGTGCTGGCTATAGCTCTTATGAGGTCTCCTCGGGGGACAGAGGAGAGTGCAAGAATAAGGCATGTGATGTGGCCCAGGACATCAGTAAAGCTGAGGTCACTTCCTGCAGCCTCCCAGGTATGAGCACTTTCCTGTAGGGGTGCTTAGTAGGGTGGAAATGAAAGTCCTCTTTCTGCCCAGAGGGCTGGTAAGGTCTTGCAGGAGAAGAGAGCTAAAAGGGTGGGGAAGGGACTGCACCAGGCTGACCGGCAGAACAGGGGCTTGATGGCCTTCTCAGATCTACTCCAGTGTGTTTTTCCAGCTGGGGCTCACTGTTGTCTTCTGACTATGAGTGTTCCCACCAGCACCACAAGCACCTTCCCATGGCTGTCGCCCTTCATGTGAATGTCAAGGAGAAGCAGAAAGAGCAGAGAGGCTGAATTCCGTGCAGATAATAGCAACAGCAGCAATCCTTTATTGAGCACCTAGGATGTGTCAGCACCTTTACGTCTTCCGGGCAGGTGAGTATCATTATGCCCACCTTGCAGATGAAGAAGTGGAGGCTCAGGGGAGGGAACTGACTTGCCAGGAAGCGGGGTGACCTCATGTGGCTCTTCCCCAATGCCTGATGCATCTCAGCTGAAGAGAACAGTTTGGACACACGTATCTGACCTGTTCCGGGCCCTGGCCGGGTCTGCCCCTACCTAGGGTGCTGACTTCGTGTCTTCAAGGTCTGGGGGTGTCAGAGAAATCTGCTCATCAGTCCAGAGGGCACTATCCTGTTGAGTTGGGTCAGGAAACACAATCTTGCTCCCTGCGGCATCACTGGGAGTCACGCCAGCCTGTTTACACACCTGGCAGGAGCGCCGGGAAAGTGGAAAGTTGGCTGGACCTCAGAGGAATTGTTCTGGGATCTATGTGCCCACTTGAGGGATGGGGCAATGGGTCAAACCAGGTAGGGAGAGTGTGTTGGGGCACAGATGAGGGATCTGGGTCTACTAGGCTGGGAGAAGTTCGCAAAGTCTCTCTAGTCCTCTTCCGGGCCTGTCTTTCCAGCTCAAAGTAGAAAAGGCTGGAAACCCTGATTCGTACTCAAACGTTATGCAAACCAGGAAGCAGTCTAGGGTTTTAGACCCTGTACTGGTTCTGAAATCAGAACGTGTGTTCAAATTCAAATTCATGGAATGAATACTTTTTTACTGAGCACCTACTATGTGTCAGGCACGCCTCTGGGTACAGGACTGCCGTAGAGCGCCCCGTAGACATGAATCTGCTGTTAGTTAGGTCACTCATAGCGAAGGAGGAGAGGCAGACGCTAGACAAAGAAATGCTCATTTCAGATCAGGATGAATGCCACCAAGAAAATAAAACAGGAAGCTGTTTTAGAGAGAGATTTGTGGGATGAAGAGGGCAGGTGTGCTGGAGAAACGGTAATCAGGGAGGACTCCTAGGAGGCGGTACCAGTGGAGCCGAGACCTAAATGACCGGAAGCACGCAGCTGGGGAAGATCTGGGGCAAGAGCGGTCCAGGAATAGCGAATGCAAAGGGCCTGAGGCAGGAGCAAGCTTGGCAGCTTCGAAGAACCAAAAGAAGGCCAATGAGGCTGGGGCACAGCGAGAAAAGAGAAGGGCAGGCGAAGTTGTAAAATCATGTTTTCTAATTTCTGTATGTGAGGCTCGGAGACCCTGGAGAGACTGCCCCTTCCCAGGGCTAACCAATTCCTAGAAATAATAAACGACGAGCCTGCAAGCATTCCTTCATATGCAAAACCACCAATCCAGAGGTGGTACTCCCTACCACCTCTTTTTAAGGGCTCTTACACGAATCCACCTGCTCTAATCACCCCAGAGCCAGGGACGAGACAACTAGGGGCAGCCCCTACGCCCCAGAGCCACTGAAATTATTCAAACTAACTAGCCGATCCCAAACCTGCCCGCCCTTCCTTGCCTGGACATATTGCCCACAGTAAAAAAGGCTCATGCCCACGTTTCCTCTTATTTCCTCTGCCTCCCAGTGGGCCCTGCTGCTTCCCTGTGTGACGCTGTGTGACATGGTGTGCCTTCTGCTTCTAGGGCCCTGTGAGTATAAAAACTTCTTTGATGATGGTGATTTATGTGTCTGTGTGTTTATCATAAACAAATGATTATAAAAGGATTAAAACAAATACCAGTAACATTAAAACAGACACAGGGAACAGGTGGGCAGGAGCTAGACGACACAGGGCCCTGGGGCCACAGCTGTGAGGTGGCTCACGCCTGTAATCCCAGCACTTTGGGAGGCCGAGTTGGGCAGATCACAAGATCAAGAAATCGAGACCAGCCTGGCCAACATGGTGAAACCCTATCTCTACTAAAAATACAAAAATTAGCTAGGTGTGGTGGCAGGCACCTGTAGTCCCAGCTACTCAGGAGGCTGAGGCAGGAGAATCGCTTGAACTGGGGAGGCGGAGGTTGCAGTGAGCGAAATCCCACCACTGCACTCCAGCCTAGAGACAGAGCTCTCAGGAAAAAAAAAAAAAATCTGCTCGCCAGCTGGAGACCTTAGGGTACAACAGTGTACTGTGCTGACACTGTTGCCTCCTCGTGGGCCTCCCTTGTCGGGGTGTTCTATGCACTGGCTGCAATGCATGTGAAGTATCCAGCACAACACCTGGTGCTTAGTAGGTGCTCAGTCTATGGTCGCTTTTGTCAGTTTCTGCCCTCCTAGGTTGCTGTGCGCTGGAAGTCTGCATGGAACGAGTTGGGAAGATGGACTTCTTGCCCTGTCCCCCTGCTCAGGACTCGTCCTGCTCCTGGCCTCTTGCTTTTCCCATTCTCCAGGAACACCCTTCCTTCCTGTCTTCATCTCACCACGTTCAGTCCAAGTGCAAAGCCAGCCAGATGCAGGAAGCCTTCCCAGCTTGCCAGCCTAACCCCAGAGCTTTATGGCGAGTTGCAACCTGTCCCTGTCCCTGGATTGCCAACCTGGCTCTCAAATTACCCTCTGATTATTCCCAGAGTGTCCAGGGTAAGCATCTTTCTGCAGGAGGCAAAGGGCCAGGGGAGGTAGGCAACAGCAGTTGTGGAAGTCAGCCTGGGAACCAAGCCCACAGCCGCCATCTGTCAGCCTAATGTGGGCAGGGGGCTCCTCCTGTCTGCACCTTGGGCTCTTCATTGGGCAAATGGAGAGAATCGTACTAGCTCCTTCTTGGGGTCACGGTGAGGATTCATGAGAAAATGCATGCCAAGAACTTAGCACACAACTGGCATTCTTTCTTTCACTTATTCAATACATACTTATTGAGCATCTACTATGTGCCAAGCACTGAGCTAGGCACCAAAGACACAACGGTGAGCAGGACAAACAAAATATCCCTGCCCTTGTAAGTTTACACCCCATGGGTGGGAAGGCAGGGAAGGGGGCAATACAGATAATGCACCGGCAGAGACATAATTAAATACATAATACATTGCCAGGTAGTGATAAAGACCATGAAAAAAAATAAGGCAGAATGCAGAGTAAAGGATTTTTCATTTTGTATTTTAGATAGGGTCTAAAGATAGGGTTAGGGAAGGGCTTTTCGGAGGTAAGATCCAAACGGAGATCAGTGAAGGGAAGGAACAAGGCTCGCAGACGTCTGGGAGAACAGAGGTTCAGACTGAGGGAGCAGCAAGTGCAAAGATCCTGGGGTGAGAGCAAGCTTGGGGTATTCAGAAGCAGTAAGAAAGCCAGAGTGGTGGGAACAGAGGGCGTGAGAGGTGGAGTGGGGTTGGAAGATGGGATCAGCAAGGAAATGGGGACCAGAGCTCCTAAGAAGCACACAGTAAACATCAGCTTTCCTTAACTTTTGTTGAGAGCCAGGTATGATCTGAATAGAAATAAGTAAACTTGACCTCTGACCACCCCCCCCCAACCTGTCATCTGGAAGTTAGCCATCAGAGATTAAATAAAATGTCTTTAGCATTAAACATTGATGAGGACAGATGTGATTGCTCATGCCTATAATTCCAGAATCTGGGGAGGCTGAGAGGGGTAGATAACTTGAGTCTAGGAGTTTGAGACCAGCTGAGTGGCATGACCCCGTGTCTACAAGAAATACAAAATTAGCTAGGCGTGATCGTGTGTGCCTGTAGTCCCAGCCACTGGGGAGGCTGATGTGAGAAGATGGCTTGAGCCCAGGAGGTGGAGGTTGCAGTGAGCCGGGATCACGTCACTGCACTCTAGCCTGAGCAAGACCCTGTCTCAAAAATAACAATTAATTAATTAAAATAAAAACACTGCTGACCGACGCCAGAGACGGGGTACTCCCTGGAGAGGGGGATGGAAGTGCTCATCTCTACCTTTCCCATCAGTGAAGCCTTTGGAAAATTCACTTCCTTCTCTAGACCTCAGTTTCCTTTTTTGTAGGAGTTAGACTAGAATGATGACCAGTTCCGAAATGTTGCGATGGCAGCTGTAACAATAAGAGCTGACAGTTACTTAGTGCTTACCAGGAGCCAGAACTTCACTAAGTGCCTCAAACATACGAACTCATTTCCTGCCTTCAACACTGTGAGGCTGAACTATGATCAGGCTCAATCTCCAGATGAGAAAACTGAGGCACAGGACTGACCATTTCAACATAGTCCTTTGCACCAAATGCTACCAGCATCTCCCATTTTTTTCCTAATCAGTTTCAAAGATTCCAGCCAGAAAAGCATGTGTAAAGGTTCAATTGCCAAAAAATAAAATAAAATTTACATGTCCTCACATGTAAAAAAAAAAGACACATGTTTTGCATACATGAACTTATGTATTCATGAAAAAATTCTGTGAAGAAAGAAGTAAGGACATTTCCATTTTTCATATGGGGAACTGAGTTCCCAGAGGTGAAGACACTCTTCACACAGCTCGTCAGGGTAGAGGCCGGAGATTAATTCATATCCAAATGAATCCAAAGCCTGGAACCTTTTTGACCAAGCCAGGCTCTGTCCTGAACACCAGGGATTGCATCCCAGGAACAAGGGGCCCACATGATGGACAATTACTGCATCAAACTTCAGAGGCAGACATGGGGCCAAACTTCCCAACCACTCCTGGGAGAACCAGTCTGGTGGGGTGGGTTTACCATGTATTCCTCTTTCCTTGTTGCTGTAACAAATGACCCCAAAAGGAGTGGCTTAAGAAACACAATGTATTCTTTTAGAGTTTTGGAATCCAGAAGTCTGAAATCATTTTCACTGGGCCAAAGTCAAGGTGTTGGCCAGACTGGTTCCCCCTGGAAGCTCCAGGAGAGAAAATCCATTCCTTGCCTGTTCCAGCTTCTGGGAGCCACCTGCATTCCTTGGCTCATAGCCCCACCTCACATTGCTTTTTCTGTCTCTGCTTCCATCATCCTATTACCTTCTGACTTCAACTTCTTCTGCCTGCCTCTCAGAAGGCCCCTTGTGAATTTCATCGGGTCCACCTGGATACTGCACAATAACCTCCCTATCTCAAGATCCTTCCCCTAATCACATCTACAAAGTCCTTTTTTTTTTCCATATAAAGTAACATTCACTGGGTCAGGGGATTAGGACACCGTCGTCTTTGGTGGGTCACTGTTCAGCTGACTTAACAGCTCACCAAGCATCATGGTGGCAAGAAGGCTATCCATGTACAGATGAGGAAACGGAGGAGCTGAGGCTGTCAGTCAACCTCAGCACCCCCAGAAAAGGCACGAGTCCAATATTTCTTGAAGCATGAAAAGCCAACTCCAGAAGACTTTGGGTAGAACAATGAGGTTACCTCCCTCTAATTCTTTCCCTCTCATTATTTCCGAAACAAAGTCTCAGTTTGGTACTAGCTTGTCTTTAATGGCTCACTTGATGATGTCCCTCCCTTTGCAAGAAAAAGAGGGCAGGTCACAGGTCCACAGCTTCAAGCAGGCAGAAGTATGTACCCAGTAGTAATCAGCGTTAAATATTTACCTATTTATTGCTGGTTTTCTTCTTCTAATCATCCATGATGATCCCGATTTTCCATACACGATACCCACATAAAATCTCCTTTTAAAGTTGCATTTAAGTTTTTTTAAAAAAGAAGAAGGCAGTAAGACATTAATTAAAAAAAAATAAATAACAGGAATGTAATTAAGTCAGTAATACCGGCTGGGTGCGGTGGCTCACACCTGTAATCCCAGCACTTTGAGAGGGCGAGGCAGATGGATCACAAGGTCAGGAGATCGAGACCATCCTGGCTGGGCCAACACGGTAAAACCCCTTCTCTACTAAAACACAAAAAAAAAGTTAGCTGGGGGCGGTGGCACGTGCCTGTAGTCCCAGCTACTTGGGAGGCTGAGGCAGGAGAATTGCTTGAACCTGGGAGGCGAGGGTTGCAGTGAGCCGAGACTGGGCCACTGCGCTCCAGCCTGGCGACAGAGTGAGACTCCATCTCAAAAAAAAAAAAAAAAAAAAAAGGGAAATAATATTGAGTGGTGAGGGACTCTGGCAAAAATGATGTGAGCGGTATTTGGATGATGGAAACCAAACCTGACTCACTCCATTCTGGGGTGCCTGTGGAAAAATTCCCTGTCTGAGCTCCCTGAGGTTCAAATGAGATGATAGAAGTTAAAATCAGCAGGCAGTGTCTGGCCAGAGAGGGTGCTCCATCCACAGAGCTGGACTTGCAGTTTTTTTCTGGAAAACCTCCATTGGGGAAAACTCAAGGGCCTCTCTGAACCCTGGCTACCCTCTCTTCCAAAATCCAGGACCAAGAGAGAAGGAGGAGTGACTGAAGTCGTGTTTAGTAGCTGTGTGACCTTGGGAATTTAACTTTCCTCATTTCTAAGAACAGGGATAATTATTGCTTGAGCTTCCTATATCTGATGTGAAGAGTAAATGAGCTTAAATTGGAAAGGAATGTAAAACAGCATTTGGTAAATGTGAGAAAAATGTATGGTTATTGCTCTAATTATAAACTCCCACTATGTGCTGGGCGCTGCCCTGGACACCTCCTGTATCTTCCCCTGATTCTCATAACAGAATGGGAGGGTATGAGTCCTCTCCACTTCACAAATGAGACTGAGGCTCAAAAATTCAAGGTCTCCAGCCCAGGCTCCCCTCTTTCAGTTTCAGAGCCAAGACGCAAATCCAGGTCTTCTCAACTCAAAGCCCATGTTCTCTCCCTCATTTAACTTCTCTGAGCCTTAGTTTCCTCATCTGCAAAATAAGAGAACTAAAGCATACTTTCAGCATTAAATACAAATATAAGAACTTATAGTACAGGCACAACGTATTAACTCATTGAGCCCAGAAAATAACTGGGAAGGAATATAATATTGTTATAGATGAAGAATCTAAGGCCAGAGACATAAAATGACTTGCCCAGCAAGTATGTGGAATGCGAATGCAGTTCTGATTCCAAAGCCTCAAAACTGGGAATGAAAGGACCAACTTCCTGGTCATCTACCTGCCCACAAATTGGGCAAAAGTCTGACCTTACCACTGTACTACCATCCCTCCACAAGATCTCTACCCCAGGGCAAGTCTGCTGCTAGCCCACGTGACACCTTTGTGCAAATTAGAAAAAAAGGCCCTTCGTCAGGTGGATCCAGCTCTGCACCGGGATGTACAGCTTAGCGTGGGGAATGCAGGTTGGTTCAGCCTTACTTGCAAGCACCTTGTGCAGTACACAGCCTGAACAACACTCTGTAGCAGTCATGCCAACAACATCCCCAAACTCTTCCTTCTCAGAGAGTCTTTAGAGTCACCTGTGAACCCCCAGTGCTAAGAACTCCTCATGGACATTTGGTCAGTATCGTTTAATTTGCTGTCGGGGGTATAAGGCAGGAAAGAGGGCAAGACTTCTCTGCAAACATGTGGGGCTGGAGCTTATTTATTAATAAGTCTCATCTGTGCCCACTAGCTAAGATCACTCCCCAAGCCTCTAACTCCCAGGATGGCCATTCTTGGAAAACGTTAATGTAGTCTCTGGGGTAGAATCCCAGCTTCCTGAGCCCCCAGCACTCTTCAATAGCAAGAACCAGGATCCTTAGTGGCACTGGAAGTGGCAGCCATGCATTCCAGAGCTCATCCCACTCCTTTTCATCCCTGCTGACAGCATTTCTGAGCCAGAGGACATAATGTAAGAATTGTTCCAACTCTGCTCTATGGATTGACTCCAGCCTCCTCGCAGACCAGCTCACCAGTCACCAGGGACAGGTGCAGGAGAACCAACCCTCTCGACCACACAGACTCCTAGAACAGCAAAGCAGCCGTGGATAGGAGCTGTCACCAAGCTGGAAAACCAGGCCCCAAGGAGGGGTTGTCTCCTATTCCACACTGCCTGGGAGATGACACATGACCAAGCATCTCCAACTTCTTTCCCGATCAGATATCCGCAACTTCGCAAGCTTTTAGTAACCAATGTGTACAATACAACCTGCATTTGTGGCACCAGAAGACCCACGTGGGAGAGGCTGAGAAGTGGTAATCCGAAGTTGGAGTGGACCGGAGGACACCTGTCTTGAATTGCCCAGCAAGCATGTTTGGAAGTTAGTCTACCAGACTCTGCTTGGGGGGCTATCACAGGGAGTGACTGGTTAAGATAACCAGGATTGTCTTGAAGCTCCGTGTGCAGAGCAAACCTACTGTGCTTGCTTGAACCCATTTCCCGCCTCACCCTGAGAAGACTGCACTGGCAGTCAGCTGCACTTTTTTTTTTTTCTAAATGGGAAATGGGTTAAATATATGTCCCAGATCAAAAAAGAGGGCAATGTTTTCTAAGGATACTTTTTATTCACATTGTATATTAGATTGAGAAACACGTCTGTTCTTAATGTCAGAGAATCTAATAATGATAATCATATAAATATTGTTATATGGGAGACAGGGCTTTGGGTATGCCAATAGAGATTTTGAGGGGGGGCTAAGGTCCTCCTAGCAGCCAGACCTGCCTCCTGGGAGGAGGCCCTGGTTCATCAACTACTTAAAAAGGCAGGGACATCTAGAACCACATAAAGAGTCCCCACAAGGGAACTATAGGAAACAAAGGAGTGGTTTGTATTGAATTATAACTAAGAAGAGCATGTAAGGCACAGCAGTTAGAAAGAAGTATAGACTCTTGCCTGTAATCTCAGCACTTTGGGAGGCTGAGGCTGGTGGATCGCTTGAGTCCAGGAGTTCGAGACCAGCCTGGGTGACATAGGGTAACCCTATCTCTACTAAAAATATAAAAATTAGCCGGGTATGGTGGCAGGAGCCTATAGTCCCAGCTACTTGGGAGGCTGAGGCAGGAGGATGGCTTGAGCCTGGAAGGCGGAGGTTGCAGTGAGCAGAGATTGTGCCACTGCCCTCCAGCCTGGGTGACAAAGCAAGACCCTATCACAAAATTAAAAAAAAAAAAAAAGTACAGACTCTACATTCTGGCTCAGCAGCTGTGTGACCTTAGGCAAGTCACCTAACCCCGCTGAACTTCCATTTCTTCACCTGTCAAACAGGGATGCAAATAACAGCTGCCCCTCTGGTTGTTGTGGGGATGACAGGGGACAAGACTGACAAACTCCTAGCATGGCCCCTAGTGCATGGTAAGAGCTAAGTGTTCAATAAAACACCTTCCTCATCAGTCTTAGCACCATCGGGGGCGGGGGCGGGGTTACCTCCCAGGGGCTCTCCCTGTTATCTCTCCCTGCCTTCCATTCAGTTGTGCATGTTGGGGTTCAGATGGGAAGAGGATACCTTGTGAAGCTCAAGCTTCAGAGCCTCTCCCAAGCCTTGTACCGAATCTTGTATTTGTAAATCTGTATTTATTGTTTTAAAGAGACCCCCTCAATAGTATATGTTCCAGGCCCTCAGATCTGTTCCTGGGCTCATGCTCTTCCTAGAGAACAGAGCAGAGAGAAGCTGTCGGGACCCCTGCTGAGAATAGACACCCTGTGTTTCATTTCTTCTTGCCGGAGAGCTCTGCCTAGGGCCTCACAGACAGCAATCAGTCAAGGCTCAGCCACCCACACTTCCACCGAAGATGTTTCGCAAAGCCTTACTCAACCCCTCACATCAATCCCAGAAGCTAGCATCATGATCGCTCCAGTTTACAGAGAAGAAAAGCAGGACCCAAAGAGGAAAGGAGATTGATCCAAGATCCCAAGATCCACAGGTCAGAAAGTGGCCCGGGGTGGGCGGGTTTTGGAAAAGGTGACCTCATCCTTATTCCATCATTTATTGTTTTTTTCTCTTCCATGTCAAGAAAATCTAATAGCTTAGATAATTTTACACTAAAGAACCTGCTTGTGTGTTAGCCCTGGGTCTCCTCAGAACCACCTGGTGTCACCTTCTTACTCCATGTGCTCAAGGAGGGCTCCTTCTTCCAGAACTTTCCTGGCCTCAGTTGATCGGTGCTGGGTAATGCACCACCAAATTACACCTCTTCACTTTTTGTGAACGTGTTAATATCTCACTGAGAGATGGTGAAGCAACTTCCTGGAGGTAGAAGCGTTATCTTACAAGCCCAGTGCCCTCTCATGATACCCTGGATGGGCTGGGCACAGGTGAAGAACCCAAAAGGGACCTGTGGGACCATCTCCTTCCAGCCCCAACTAGTGTTGATTTCAGTTATGACTCCTGAACTCCACCTGCAGCCTTTGATCTCACAGGGATTACTTTCTTGGAGAGACTGAAAACAGCTAGGGTTCTGGATTCCAACAAGCCTGGGACTGAATACTGACACAGTCACTTGTTGTGTGACCTGGGGCAAGTCACTTAACCTCTCTGAAGTCACTTTCTCTCTCTGAGCCTTGGTTTTCTCCTCGGGAAAATGGGTCAAATAATCTTTCCCCTCTGAGAGGCATTGAAAGGATTAAAGGAAATGACACACAAAAGGCAAATTCTCACTCCTGGTAAGCACCCATGAATCTTACCGTCCTCATAATGTAAGGACCTTGTGCAGAAAACGACCAGCCACTGCTTATTAGGCATTTACACTGTACCAGGTTTTGTTCTAAGAGATTTATTTATATTGCCTCACTGATATTCACCGCTGACCTATGGGTGGGCACTATCATTTCCCCCATTTTTACACATGAGTAAACTGAAGTTCAGAGAGGTTAAGTGACTTGCCCCAGGTCACACAGCTTGGCACACAGTAAGTGTTCATTGTGACTGTCAGGTAAAATGTGCGACACAGCACCAAGCAGAGTTAGAGCTCAGGAAAGAAAGAACTCTGCTGGGCACAGTGGCTCACACCTGTAATCCCAGCACTTTGGGAGGCCAAGGTGGGAGAATTTCTTGAGTCGAGACCAGCCTGGACAACACAGCGAGACCCTATCTATATTTTTTTTTAAATTAGCTGGGGATGCACCTGTGGTTCTAGCCACCAGGGAGGCTGCAGAAGGAGGATCGCTTCAGCCCAGGAGTCAGAGGCTGCAGTGAGCTATAATCACACCACTGCACTCCAGCCTGGGTGACAAGAAAGACCCTGTCTCTAAGGCAAAGAGAAATTATTCCACTATGCCATGGAAGTGAGATCCAGAAGGCAGGTGGGACTCAAGCTCTAAGGAGCAGATGGAAAGAGGGAAGAGACTTTAGGAGCGTTCATAGCAGTCCGGTGCAAGGGAGGGCGGGCAAGGGGGTCCAGTGGAGCCTGTCTACACTGGGACCTTAGCGGTCTCCCAGCTTGGAGGCTTGGGAGAAGAGGATCCCATCCGTGGCGGACTGGGGGCGCACAGGCAGAGGAGGTGTTACCTTGGGCGGGAGCGCGAAGACCACCGGCAGCAGCGCGAGCGGCGTGAACAGCAGCACCAGCAGCCGCCGCGCGCTCCACACCTTCTTGGCCGCCGCCGCCAGCGCCGCCATCAGCGCGATCTCCGGGCGGAGCGGGCCGGCCCGGGACTGCCCCGCCTGGCCCCGGCGCCTGCTTAAAGCCTGGGGGAGGGTCGAGGAGGGGACTGCGCCGGGGAACCCGCCCTCTCCCTGCTCCTCCCGGAGGAAAAGGGTGGTGCCTGGGCCCCTGGGACCGGGTGAAAGAGGCGCGGGAACGTTGGGGAAAGTTAGGCAGGAGAACTAGAGAACAGGGACCCCAGCCGCAGGGCAGCGTGGCCCTGGGTCTCACCCTCGCGGCTTCCCAGCAATGTGGCCTGGGGCAGCTGGCTTGTCCTCTCCTCGCCACTGTTTCCTCGCCTATGAGATGGCTGAGGATGACAAGGCGAGGATTAAGGTGCCTATTCCTATTACCCGGGTTCAAATCCTGGCACTGCCACTTGCTAACTGCGTGGCCTTAAACAGCGGCCTATGAGGCTGAAAGTGGAGTGGTGAGAATAATAGTCTACGCCCCGGAATACTATGCAGCCATAAAAAAAGAAGGACATCAAGTTTTTTGCAGGAACATGGGTGGAGCTAGAGGCCATTATCCTTAGCAAACTAACACAGGCACGGAAAATCTAATACCGCATGTTCTGATTTATAAGCGGGAGCTGCATGATGAGAACACATGGACACAGAGAGGGGAACAACACACACTGGAGACTATCAGACGCTGGAGGGTGGGAGGAGACAGAGGATCAGG
Organism: Cacajao melanocephalus; assembly: GCA_963573385.1. Lineage (NCBI taxonomy): Eukaryota > Metazoa > Chordata > Mammalia > Primates > Pitheciidae > Cacajao > Cacajao melanocephalus. The sequence goes on from CAUYLG010020355.1 coordinate 48,290, forward strand.
AAAATAACTAATGGGTACTAGGCTTAATACCTGGGTGATGAAATAATCCGTACAACAAATCCCCATGACACAAGTTCACCTATACAACAAGCCTGTAAATGTACCCCTGAACTTAAAAGTTAAATTTTAAAAAATAGTCTACACTAGACAAGAGAGTTGTTAGGAGGTTTAAATGAGATAACACATGTAATGTGATTAACAGTGTCAGGCAGAGCAGGTGCTCAATGAGCGTTATTGCTGTTAGTGAGTTATTCTTATTTTATTTTACTTTTTTGAGATGGAGTCTCACTCTGTTGCCCAGGCTGGAGTGCAGTGGCATGATCTCTGCTCACTGCAACCTCTGCCTCCTGGGTTCAAGAGATTTTCCTGCCTCAGCCTCTAGAGTAGCTGGGATTATAGGTGCGCACCACCACCCCTGACTAATTTTTGTATTTTTAGTAGAGACGGGGTTTCATCATGTTGGTCAGGCTGGTCTCGAACTCCTGACCTTGTGACCCGCCCGCCTCAGCCTCCCAAAGTGCTGAGATTACAGGCGTGAGCCACTTCGCCTGGCCTATTCTTATTTTTTTAAGGTGGGTGAGTCACGTCTATTTACTCTCAGCTAAATATACAGGAGTGCAACTGCTAAGTTGCCCGGTAATTGCATCCTTGGCTTTGTAAGACACTGTCAAACTGTTTTCCAAAGTGATTGTACTATTTTGCATTTCCATCAACAATGTGAATCATCCAGTTTCTCTGCATCTTTGCCAATCTTTGGTGTTGTCACTTTTTAAAAAAATTTTATCCATTCTGACAGGGATGTAGTGATAGCTCATTGTTGCTTTAATTTATATTTCCCTAATGGTTAGTGATGTTTACCATCTTTTCACGTGCTAATTTGCCATCTCTATATCCTCTTTGGTGAACTATCTCTTCCTGTCATTTATTCTTTTTCTAGTTGTATTATTTGCTTTTTTTTGCACTGTTGAGTTTTGAGAGTTCTTTGCAAATTCTAGATATTTGAGTTTTGAGAGTTCTTTGTAAATTCTAGATATCAATCCTTTGTCAGATGTTGTGTGCAACTATTTTCCCCCATCTGTAGCTTGTCTTTTCAGCCCCTTAACTAAATTTCACCAAGCAAACATTTCTAATTTTGATGTAGTTAAATTTATCAGACTTTCCTTCGGATCATGCTTTTGGGGTTAAGCTCTCTGCATAGCCTTAGATCCCAAAAAGTTTCTCTTAGGTTTAGTTTGTTTCGTTCTCACAGAGGTGTCCAAGGGAGCAAATACAGTCATGGGTTGTTAGTTTCTGTTTCTGGTTGGGCCGGTAAAGCCCCTTTCTCATCCCTCTTTCCCACTCATCACTAGGGACAGAAACTAAAAACCATGGCTTCAGGCTGCTAAAAGCCTGAAAAAAAAAAAAAAAAAAAGAACAAAAACAACAACAAAATAAGGCAAGTTGGACAAGCTTCTCAGAAATTTTATAGTTTTGAAACTCTGAATTCATTACAAAATAACTTCATTCTCTCCTCTCGCAGCCTCTGGAACCCATCATTCTGCTTTCTGTGTCTTTAAATTTGATTCATCTGGATAGCCCATACAAGCAGAATGATGGAATATTTATCCTTTTGTGACTAGCTTTGTGTCCTTAAGGTTCATCCATGTTGTAGCATGTGTCACAATTCCTTTTTCAGGCTGAATAATATTCTGTTGTATGGATATACCATATTGTGTTTATCCATTTATTTGTTGATAGACATTGGGTTCTTTCTACCTTTTGGCTATTGTGAGTAATGCAGCTGTAAACACGGATGTACAGAGACTATCTGTCTGAGTCCCTGCTTTCAGTTCTTTTAGGTATATGCCTGGAAGTGGAATTGCTGGATCATAAGGTAATTCTGTGCCTTTTAAAAATTATGATTGAGAAATGGCCATACTGTTTTTCACAGAGGCTGCACCATTTTACATTCCCACAAACAGTGCACAAAGTTTCTAGTTTCATCACATCCTCGCCAACACGTGGTATCCCATTGTGATTTTGATGTGCGTCTCTCTAATGATGACTGATGTTGAACATCTGTATATCTTCTCTGGAGAAATGCCTAGCCAGGGCTTTTGTCCATTTCTTTAGCATTTTGGTTTCTGTCGTTTGCATGGCCTTTTTCAGTAATTGCTCTAGGTATTACATTGCATGTGCATAACTTAAAAGATAATCCACTGGTATTGCCGTTTTGCCAATTCCAGCAAAGTATAGAAACCTTACTTCATGCCCCTTTACCTTACCCAGTTTAAAATAGTGCTTTCAATATTTTCTCTACGTACATTTAGAACTACATCAGTGTTCTAACTTTTGCTTTAACTATCAAATATAATTTTTTTTTTGAGATGGAGTTTTGCTTCTGTTGCTCAGACTGGGTGCAATGGTGCTATCTTGGCTCACTGCAACCTCCACCTCCCGGGTTCAAATGATTCTCCTGCCTCAGCCTCCTGAGTAACTGGGATTACAGGTGCCCGCCTCCATGCCCAGCTAATTGTTTGTATTTTTAGTACAGACAGGATTTCACCATGTTGGACAGGCTGGTCTTGAACTCCTGACCTCAGGTGATCCACCCACCTTGGCCTCCCAACATGCTGGGATTACAGGTGTGAACCACTGGGCCTGGCCAAGAACCTCCTTTAATCATTCTTTGAGACTAGGTCTGCAGGCAACGAATTCTCTTAGTTTTCCATCATCTGAGAAGGTCTTAATTTCCCCTTGGTTCCTATTTTCCGTGGCTATAGCATTCTGTTATTTTCTTTCAGCACTTGAGAAACGTTATACACCTACTTTCTGGCCTCCATGGTCTCTGGTGACAAATCTGATATCACAGGAATTATTTCTTCCCCATAGGTAAGGTTCATTTCTCTTTCTCTTGAAAAAAATCTTTTCAAGATTTTTTGTCTTTTGTTTTGAGAAGTTTGGCCATGAATGTCTTGGTGTGGATTTCTTTGGCTCATCCTAGTAATATTTGAGTTCACTCAGCTTCTTGGGTCTGTAGATTTATATATATATGGCCAAATTCGGGAAGTTTTCAGCCATTATTTCTTTGAATAATTTTATGGCCACCTCTTTTTCCTCTCCTTCCATAATTCCGGTGACACAGATGTTAGATGTTTTGCTGTAACTCCCTGTCCCTGCAGCTCTATTTGCTTTCAGTCTGTTCTGTCTCTGTGATTCACGTTGTGTAATTAACATTGTGCTGCGTCCCAGTTCACTGATCCTTCTGCCCTCTCCACTCGCCGTTGAACCCATCCATTGTGTTTCTTCTTTTAATGATATTTTTCAGTTATACATCTTCTTTGTGTTTTCTATTACTTTGCTAACTCTTCTGTTTCTTTGCTGAAGTTTTCTACTTTTTTCATTTGTTTCCAGTGCGACACCATCACTGTCGTCTTGATGTTAAGCATCTATCATCAAAAGTCAGTTTGACCAGCCTGGTCAACATGGCAAAACCTCATCTCTACTAAAAATACAAAAAAAAAAAAGAACAAAAAAACTTTTACCATGATCTGGGGCATCATCAGAGGGCACTGGCTTGTAAGATAAGGCTTCTACCTCCAGGAAGTAGCTGGGTGTGATGGCACGCTTATAATCCTGGCTACTCGGGAGGCTGAGGCACAAAAATCATTTGAACCGGGGAGGAAGAAATTGCAGTGAGCCGAGATCGCACCACTCACTGCATTCCAGCCTGGATAACAGAGTGAGACATTGTCTCAAAAAAAAGTCAGTTTGAGACACTTCTCTTATACAACAAGTGACTTTTATTTGGAACCTGGACATTTTGGATATTGTATTATAAGATTTTGGCTCTTATTTAAACCTCTTGTTTTTGCTGACTTCTTTCAGTGCTCTCACAAAGGAAACGGGGATGTCACCTAATTACCACCAGATGAAAGTAGAAGTCCAAGTTCCCTATCTCATCCTCCATTCATATCTGAGGTCGTGGGGGTGGGAGGGGGTGTTAGGCCGTTCTTGCATTGCTATAAAGAAATAAGTGAGGCTGAATAATTTATAAAGAAAATAGGTTTAATTGGCTCATGGTTCTGCAGGCTGTAGAGGAAGCATGATGCCGGCATCTGCTTGGCTTCCGGGGAGGCCTCAGGGAGCTTTTACTCATGGCAGAAAATGAAGCAGGACCAGGCACATCACATGACCCGTGCAGGAGCAAGGCGGTGGGGGGAGGTGCCACAGACTTAAACAATCAGATTCATGAGAACTCACATCTCAAGGACAGCACCAAGCCATGAGAGATCCAACTCCATGACCCAAACACTTCCCACCAGGCCCCACCTCCAACATTGGGAATTATATTTCAACATGAGATTTGGACAGGACAAACACTGAAACCATTTCAGGGGGTTCATTACTGCTGGGGAGTGCTGAGAGTTCAGCTCCCATAAGACCTCTCCTGATACCTCCCTGGCTGGAGGAGTAGGAGTGCCTTGTTTTTGCTCCCCACATGGCTTCCATTGACACGGCAGGTGGTGTCCTTGTTACTGCTGGGTGGTAGTTACTCTGGAATACTGATACATGCAACATTATAGATAAATATTTTTTAAAAACCATTATGCTATATGAAAGAAGCTGAACACAAAAAAAACTACATACTATATAATTATATTTATATGAAGGGTTAGAAGAGGCAAAATTTAGTTACAGAAACCAGATCAGTGATTGCCAAGCAATGGGGGTCAAAAGACAAGATCAATCGGAAAGACCATGAGGAAACATATAGGGTAATAGATGTGTCCTATTGACTGTAGTGGGGTAATACAGTTGCATATAATTATTAAATTCCATCAAGCTAATCATTTAAAATGGGTGAATTTTATTATATATTGTTAAACCTCAATAAAGCCAAAACAGAAGTACATTGAGGCCAGGTGCACTGGCTCACACCTGTAATCTCAGCACTTTGGGAGGCCAAGACAGGAGGATTGCTTGAGCCCAGGAGTTTGAGACCAGCCTGGGTAACACAGTGAGACCCTGTCTCTAATTTTTTAAATAATTGTTTTTAAAAAGCAATTGAGTATATTTAGTGATAAAAAGTATTCATTGGGTCAAGTTGACTGATCATGATTTTGAAATTTAGATTCTTAAAATCTCCAGTTTAACTGTGGATTTGTCTGTTTCTCACTTTAGTTCTGTCAGTTTTTACTTCATAGATTTTGAAGCTCTGTTATTAAATGTGTACACACTTAAGATTGTTATGTCTTCTTGGGCGGATTCACCTTTCTATCACTCTAAAATCTCTCTCTTTATCACCATAGATGCCCTTTATCTTGAAGTCCACTTTATCTGATATTTAAATAGCCACAGTAGCTTTCTTATGCTTAATGTTTGTATTGTATATCTTTTTCCACTTTTTAAAAATGTCAACCTGTCTGTTTCTATATGTACAATGTGTTTCTTGTATAGTGTATTAATGAACTCTGCTTTTTTATCTAGTCTAACATTCTCTGATATTTTAATTGGAGTGTCTAATCACTTTACATTTAATGTAATTATTTATCTGGTTGGATTTAAGTGTCTCATTTTGCTGTTTGTTTTCTATTGATCTTATTTGTTCTTTGTTCCTCTCTTCCTCCTCTCTGGCTTTCTTTTGTATCAGTTGATTATATTTTGGTGTATTTTATTTTCTCTATTAACTTTTTAGCGTCTCTTCTATTATTTTAGCAGTTTCTCTATGGATTATGATATGCATCTTTATCACAGTCTACCTTTGAATAATAATATATTATTTTAGGAACAATATAAGAGCCTTACAATAATGGTGGCCGAGTGCAGTTGTTCATGCCCTTAATCCTAGCAATCTGGGAGGCCAAGGAGGGTGTCACTTGAGTTCAGGAGTTCGAGACTAGCCTGGCCAACATAGTGAAACCCCATCTCTACAAAAAATACAAAAATTAACCAAGCGTGGTAGCAGGCACCTGTAGTCCCAGCTACTCAGGAGGCTGAGGTGGGAGGATAGCTCAAGCCTGGAAGGTGGAGGTTGCAGTGAGCTGAGATCACAGCACTGCACTCCAGCCTGGGTGACAGAGTGAGACCCTGTCTCAGAAAGAAAGAAAGAAAGAAAGAGAGAAAGGAAGGAAGGAAGGAAGGAAGGAAGGAAGGAAGGAAGGAAGGAAGGAAGGAAGTTAGTTTAAGCTCCATGCCCTTCTATACTATTCATAGCTGAAGCCTCCTTCTGGCTCTTGCTGTCTTCATCCTGCTTCTTCCGATCCATCCTGACAGCCCCAGGGAAGTGCAGTTGTTCCTGATCTGTTCCTCGTTAGCTATGTCTAAAGACAAAAATCACAAGTTCAAAGATCTCAATTGGCTTTATTTGCAATTCTAACATTGAGCAACACTTCATTTAATCAAATAGAATAAATGTTCCAATAAGCCGAGCAGCAGAGGTTGGCTTTATAAAGACAGAGAAGGACTGAAGAAAGCAGAAACAAAGAACAAAAAGTATATTAGTTACTTTAGACAGAGCAATAGAAAAATAACTCATTAACATCCGGTTACTTTAGGGTACCTTTTTTCGTGTAAGGGTCAAAGCAGAGGAACTTCATCATCACGTTGATTGAAGATTTAAGCTGGCCTGTTTGGGAAATGGGCTGTTATCTCTTTCTCCTGATTTCTGGAAAGGTCAGATAACAACTTAGTTTAGGTTTGGTGACCTGGAACTCTAGCATGGGTGACTCCATTGTGTTCAGTTTTACATTGTTTCTGGTAAGAAATTAGCCACCACTCATATCACTGTTCCCCTGTAAGTAAGGTCCTGTTTTTACTCTGGCTACTTGTAATATCTCTTTATCTTTGGCTTTTAGCAGTTTGATTGAAACGTTTAGGTGTAACATTTCCTTTGTATTTATTTACCGGGAGTTTGCTGAGCTGCTTGGATCTGTGCATTGACGTCTTTGATCAATTTGGGAATATTTTCAGTCATTATATCTTCAAATACCTCTTTTGCCCTTCTAGAATTATGATAACATTTATGTTAGAGCATGTGGTATCACCTTCCAAATTTCAGATTCTTTGTTCTTTTTTTTTTTTTTTCAGTTTTTCTTCTCTACATGTTTCAGACAGGCATTTTCTATTACCTGTCTTTACTGATTCCTGTCTCTGTTGTGCCCAGAATGTTATAGATCTAAGCCTTCATTTCTGATGTTGTATTCTTCATCTCTGGAATTTTCACTAGTTCTTTTAATAGTTTCCAGGTCTCTGCTGAAGTTTTCCGTTTGTTTATGCATGTTGTCCTTTAGATTCTTTCATTTTTGGCATTTTTGTTGTAGATTTTTAAAGTCTCTGAAGTTTTCCATTTGTTCATGCCTGTTGTTCTTTAGAGTCTTTCATTTTTAGCATTTTTGTTATAGATTTTTAAAGTCTCTGGGAATTCCAAAATTTAGGCCAAATCTGAATCTGCTTCTATTAATACTTTTCTTTCATAACTGTCACATTTTATTATTGTCAGTGTGTTTGCTAATCTTTGAATGTGTTTTAGCCATTTTTCTCAGAAGGAACAGTAGAGAATGAAGTAAATAATATTTACCTCCAGAAGGGGGTACTCCCCTTTTCCTGTAAAACTGATAAGGTATAGAGTTAATCGGTTTTACCTGTAGTGTGAAGTTAACCAGTCTTATCTGTGATTGAGCGGGGTTTCAGGTTTGGTGCAGTTTTCGTTTGTTTCAGTTCATCACCGGCTCCAGATGTTTTGAGGGGTGGTTTGGAACTTTTCCTTCAGCAGGATTTGAAACCTGAGCACTGGTGAGATTTTAGGAATCTGCCGTTACTTCCCAGTAGAGCTGCCCAATTTTGGAATGTTGGGAGTTCTCTCTCTTGCATAAACCAAGTTGCCATGAGGTTTTTAGGTGGTTGATGATTTCTTTTTTCTCAAATCCTGCCCCCCCTTTCCTGCATCTGAGAGGATTTTCTTCAGCCCAGTTATTGTTCATCTGGCCTTTGGAGGGTTATGGTTCTACACATTTTGAATGCTTGGAATGACTGGTAGGGGTATCTTTTCACTATCAGCCTCTGATAGTCAAAAGCCAGACATGCCTGGGAGGGGAGAGAATCTCTCAATTCTTCTACCCTCAGGTTTTCTCTCAGTTCTCCTGACCTGCTCCCCTGTGCCTACTTTTGAAAGTGTCTTATACTTAAGAGAGGCCCTCTTGCTCTCAGGGGAATCCTTCTTTGTCCTCTTATTGTTTGTTTGGTGTAATATTCCCACACTTGATAAATCCCATGGTAAGAGTTGGTGGGCAGACTCAGACCTATTCAGTTAGTAGAGTTCATCTCCATTATAATTTACACAGAAGCTCCCATGTTGTTGAAAATTTAGCTGGTTTCTTCCTGCCCATCCATGACAGGCTCCTCTTTCTCCAGCAGTTGTGCTAGGACTTGGAGCAGCTGTAAGTCTCTTCTCCCCTATGATGATATTGGCACTTCCTCTTGGAGTTTAGCTCCTTTAGGTTTCTTTGTGTCCTCAGCTTTCAATTAAGTTTTTAAAACTATGATCTTATAGCTAATACAGCCTATTTTGATGGGGTGGTGTTAGAGTGGGAGCAACAGTCTCATCATTTTCTATACTAGAACCGGAAGTGGAACTCTTTCAAAAACAATAACAAAAACATGATTCTAATAATGCCATCAGACATTGTTGTAGTCTATCAAAATACCAGGACCATTGGGTCATTCCTGCCTACCACATGAAACTTAAAGAATATTTCCTTTGTAGGGGGGAGCTCAAGTCTTTCAAGATTAAACTTCATAGAATATAAAGACTTATCAGCACCTGATATAGCAGAGGAAAATGATATTACAAAAAGGAAGCAGCACCTGCTATAGCAGGGGAAAATTATATTACAAAAAGGAACTAAGCGCACTGCTCAAACACTCTGGATCATTCAAGATGGACCTGAATCATCTTGAAATAGACAACAAGATCCAAAATGTTCTGATCAGAAGTCAGCCAGGTGGTAACTCAGCTCTATAGACATGGCATGTTTGAGACAGCACTCCTTTGCTTTTGAGTCTGGGTGAGATTACCAAAATGCCCATGAAGGTTTTTTTCTTTGTTGTTGTATCTAGGAAGAGGTAAAAATTAGAACCTTGCAAAGTTCTGAAAATATAAATAAGAAACAAGGTAAATTCTATGAGTTCAGCACTTTTATAACTGACCTTGGTGTAAAGATAAGAATTTATAAGTCTTATCAGCAATGAATGTGTGTATATTTGGTCTGCTGTTTAATGTGCTTGAACCATTCAAAATAATCTGCTTGGGGGCCGGGTACGGTGGCTCACACCTGTAATCCCAGCAGTTTGGGAGCCTGAGGTAGAAGAAGTTCTTGAGACCAGGAGTTTGATACCAACCTGGGCAACATAGTGAGATACCATCTCTATTTTAAAAATAAAGTAAAAAAGGATCAGCTCACCTGGGTGCAGTGGCTCACACCTGTAATTTCAGCACTCTGGGAGGCTGAGGCAGGAGGATCATTTGATCTCAGGAGTTTGAGACCAGCCTGGGCAACATAGCAAGACCTATCTCTACAAAGAAACCACAAAAATTAGCAGGGCATGGTGGTGCATGCCTGTAGTCTCAGCTATTCGAGAGGCTGAAGTGGAAGGACTGATTAAGCCCAGGAGGTGAAGGTTGCAGTGAGCTATAATTACTACACTCTAGCCTGGGTGACAGATCAAGACCCTATCTCAAAGAAAAAAAAAAGCCTTTACTAAGATTTATAATTGCAGTTTATATTGTTCAAGAGAATTTAATCTAGTTTGTGATCTATGTCAAATGCAAGGAATGTTGGCTTTCCAGCTTATTTATTCATGAATAATAATGGCCACACTCACTGCATCTTTACTCCAGTCCAGGCTCTGTTCTAAGAGCTTTACATGATTTAATTCACTGAACATTTAAATAACCCTATGAAATGGGTTCTAATATAGTCCCATTTTGCAGAGGAGGAAACTGACGTACAGGGAAATTGAGTAACTTATCCAAGGACACGCAATTATTGAGTGGGGATTCAAACCCCAGCAGTTTCCCTGCAGAGTCCACATGCATAACCAACCACTCCATGGTAATAACTCTAGTATATGTGTTTATTAGGTCTGGACAATATGACTTTAATACCAAGCATTGAACAAAGTAAAGTCACAGTGGGATTCTCCATGCACCAAATCCCTGAAAGTATTAATATTAAAGGAGTTGTCGACAGTTTGAGTGTGTTCACTCAAGAGACTGTTTCCCAATACTCATTCCCCTCAGATAACAAGGGTGCTACCTGCCCTTCTCTAAACTTCTAGCACAGTGGTTCTCAACTCTGGCTGCACATTGGAATCACCTGAGGAGCATTAAAAGTGCTGATGCTCCATCCTCAGAGAGTCTGATTCCGTTGTCTAGGGTGTAGCTTGGGCATCAGGATTTTTTTCTTTTAAGCTCCCAGCAGATTCTAATGTGTAGCTTGGATTGAGAACCACTGTCCCTAAAAATCTAATTCATCCTTTGCCAGATTCTGGTGAAATCTGGGAAATGTGAACTTGCTTTTTATCACATCACATCTAAAAGGCTTCAACCTAGGTCTTGCAGCCCTCCTGAATTAGTACAGAATCTTGACACCCAGTACCTCTGAGGCCTGGGCATGGTCTATGCTAGGTGCCTTGTCAATGTTTACTTAACTATTAATAATATTTGAATACCTACCAGACTTGGTTTTGCTCATTAGTAAACTTGGGATTAATCAGACATACCTTTCATCATGTTTTTCATTTTTATTTTTATACCAGGCTGTATATACAGTAATGAATAAGTCTAAAAAACTAAAATCCCTGACCTCATGAAACTTACATGATGGCAGGTGCAAATAATAAACCAACAAATGAGTAAAATGTATTATAATCAAAAGATGAAAATATGACAAGTTTGGGGAGAAAACACAAGGAAGCAGCAAAGGGAAGTGGACAGCGATGCGTTGGAGGTGCTGTTATAGATAAGGTGGTCAGGGAAGCTGGCCATGAAGAGGACCCTAAGTTAAACTGAGACCTAAAGAAACTGAACAAGTGAACTTCTGGGTATGCAAGGGAAGCATTCCAGGAAGGAGAAGTCCAATGCAATGGCTCTGAGGCAGCAGCCAACATGGCAGTCTTAGCGTCATCAAGGAACTGGAGTGCAGAGACAGGGTCACAGACCGCCAGCAAGGACTCACAGCAGGATCCCAAAAGCCCAAGTAAGGACTTTCACACTCAGCGACAAGAGCAGCCATTGTAGAGATTTAAGCAGCGTGACATATTCTGCTTTCATTTTTTTTTTAAGTCAGTGTTACTGAGATATAGTTCACAGACATATAATTCACCTATTTAAAAGTGAATATGCCAATTAGCCAGGCATGGTGGCATGTGCCTGTAGTCCCAGCTACTCGGAAGGCTCAGACAGGAGGATCACTTGAGCCAGGATGTCAAGGCTGCAGTGAATGGTGTTTGCACCACTGCACTCCAGCCTGAGCAATAGAGCGAGACCCTGTCTTAAAAATAAAAAAAAAAATTTTTAAGTATATGTAATTTAATGGTTTTACAGGACACTCACAATGCAACCATTACTACAATCAATTTACACCAAAAGGAAACCTCATGCCCATTAACAGTCACTGCCCATCCCCCTGCAACCTCACCAGTCCCAGGCAACTACTAAGATACTTTCTGTCTGTATAGACTCGCCTATTCCGGACATTTCATATAAATGCAGTCATATACTATGTGGTCCTTTTGTGTCTGGCTTCTCTTACTTAACATAATGCTTTCAAGATTCATCTATAATGGCATGCATTGGTACTACATTTCTTTTTATCGCTGAGTAATATTTCACTGTATAGATGTACCCTACTTTATTACTCATTCATCAGTTAATACACATTTGGACTGTTTGAACTTTCTGGCTATGATGAATAATGCTGCCCTGACCATTAGTGTACAAGTTTTTGGACATGTTTATATTTCTTTTAGGTACACACCTATGAGTGGAATTTCTGGATCATATGGTAACTCTATGTCTAACCTTTTGTTAGAGTGCTTTTGTTTGAGGAACTGCCAGGCTGTTTTCCAAGGTGTCTGCACTATTTCACAATCCCACCAGCAGTGTAAGAGGGTTCCAGTTTCTCTACATCTTCCCAACACTTGTTATTATTTGCCTTTCTTATGATAGCCATCCTCATGCATGTGATTTTTATTTCAAAGATACCTCAGGCTAAGATGATGGTGGCTTGGACCAGAGTAGTAAGAGCAGAGGTGGTAGGAAAGGGTTCAATGCTGGATATACTTTGCCAGCAGAGCTGGCAGGTCTTGCTGAAACTCTGATGAGGCTATGAGAGAGGAACTGGTACTGGGATCAAATATGAGATGGTGGAATATTTCTCAAAGTGTGAGAGGCATACCAGTGAGGAAACGCAGATAATTTCATGTCGGGCGTTTAAATAACATTGAATCACAGAAAGTGCAAGTCATCCTGTGTCACTTTTCTCTAACTCCTCATTATACCATGGAGAGAGTCTCAGTTGGGTGTCAGTATCTTTTTAAGACCTCATCACTGGCCAGACGCAGTGTCTTACACCTGTAATCCCAGCACTTTGGGAAGCCAAGATTGGAGGATCTCCTGAGGTCAGGAGTTCAAGACCAGCCTGGCTAACATGGTGAAACCCCATTTCTACTAAAAATACCTAAAAAAAAAAGAAAAAAGAAAAAAGCCAGGCGTGGTGGCATGCACTTGTAATCCCAGCTACTTGGGAGGCTGAGGCAGGAGAATCACTTGAACCTGGGAGCACCACTGCACTCCAATTTGGACAAGAAGAGCAAAACTCCATATCAAAAAAAAAAAAAAAAAAAACACCTCATCACCTATAAACCTTCCTTTGTAACAGACAGAGAAGGGGTTTGGAGTCAGAAACACTGGCCTCTTTCTGAACCAGACAATATTATTTTATTTTTATTTAATTTATTCTTATAATAACTTTTGACTTCTTAAGGAGAGTGATTTTTGGTTTTGGCTTTGTTGTTTTTTGTTGTTGTCGTTGTTGTTGTTGTTGTTGTTGCTTTGAGACAGGGCCTCACTCTGTTACCCAGGCTGGAGTGCAGTCGTGTGATCACAGCTCACTGCAGCCTTGACTTCTCTGGCTTAAGCAATCCTCCCACTTCAGCATCCTGAGTAGCTGGAACTACAGGCACACACCACCATGCCTGGCTAATTTTTTTTATTTTTTGTAGAGATAGGGTCCTGCTATGTTGCCCAGTCTGGTCTCAAACTCCTGGGCTCAAGTGATCCTCCTGCCTTGGCCTCTCAAAGTGTTGGGATTATAGGCATAAGCCACCACATCTGGCTGTGATTTTTGTTTTTTATTAAAGCCTACAACTTTTTCTAAAAAGCTCTCCTTTTAACTTAAATCTATTTAAGCTTACAATGTAAAGCAACTGAAAGAAAAATGCCAAGTAACTCAGAGGGCAGGGAGTACATGGCAATGGCAAAATTCCAAAAATTTGATGCCAAAATCTGAAATTTGGGAGGCCAAGAGATAGCAAGAGAAAGACCCAGGAAGGGGTGTAGCACTCGCCTCCCATAGAGATCATGCTGATGCCGTTCCTATAAACCCTGAGGGCCAGTTATTTCCCAATGGACCCATTCCAAGCTATGATGAAACTGTCTTCCATGACCTTTCAGGTTGGGACTTGATCCTGAGCCAGTCCAATAACCGGCTTCATCAAAGGCTCCAGACAACAGTGTATGAGGGACAAGGCCCTCCAGGGAGCACTTTGGACCTTCAAGGTCCGGGCATGGGAGGATGGGGTACTCCAAACTTGAAAAGCTACTTCGAGAGAATTGGACTCATTGGCATCCAAGGAACTCTGGTCCATACCCTAAAGGCTGAGTGGAGGCAGCTGGAACCAGGGCATATTTTCCCGGCGGCCCTGGGTTGAATTCCCTGTTCGAGAACCAGCTAAGAGATTAAGAGTACAAAATTTGGTGTTAGAGCAGAGGTTTCAATCTGGTGGTTCAAACGTTGTCATCACCATAATATTAATATTAGTAAGCACATATACCACACTTACTATTTGCCAGGCTCCGCTTTCAGTGCTTTACCTGCCTTAACTCATTCCATCCTTATAAAATCCATTTGCATTACCTGCGTGAGTCTCTCATCCCTGCATTAGACAAAGCTACATTCACATTCTGGCTGGGCCACTCGCTTGCTGCTGGGCAGGAGGCTTCACTCGGACTGAGTTTCCTCATCTGAAATGAGAACTATAATGTGTACAGGCATAGCTTGTCTCATTGTGCTTTACAGATACTGCATTTTTCTGGCAACCCTGCAGTGAGCAATTCTCTTGGCATCCTTTTTCCAACAGCATATGCTCACTTTATGTTTCTAGGTCATGTTTTGGAAATTCTTGTACAATTTCAAACATTTTTATTGTTATTATATCTATTATGGTGATCTGTGATCAGTGATCTTTGATGTTACTATTCTAATTGTTTTGAGGTGCCATGAACTGTGCCCATATAAGATGGCAAACTTAGTGGATAAATGTTGCGTGTGTTCTGATTGCTCCAATGACTGGCTGTTCCCCAATCTCTCTACCTCTCCTCAGGCTTCCCTATTCCCTGATACAATACCACTGAAATTAGTCCAACTAGGAATTCTTCGGTGGCCTCAAAGTGTTCAAGTGAAAGAAAGAGTCATACATCTTTCACTTTAAATAAAAAACTAGAAATGATTACACTTAATGAGAAAGGCATGTTGAAAGCCAACACAGGCCAAAAACTAGGCCTCTTGTGCCAGTTAGCCAACTTGTGAGTGTAAAGGAACTGTTCTGGAAGGAAATTAAAAGTGCTACTCCAGTGAACACATGGATAATAAGAAAGCAAAACAGCCTTATGGTGATACGTAGAAAGTTTTAGTAGTGTAACATAGAAGATCAAACCGGCCACAACATTCCCAAGCCAAAGCCTCATCCAGAGCAAGACCCTAACTCTCGTTAATTCTTTGAAGACTGAGAGAGGTGAGGAAGCTGCTGAAGAAAGTTTGAAGTTAGCAGAGTTCATGAGGTTTAAGGAAAGAAGCCATCTGCGTAACATAAAAGTGCAAAGTGAAGCAATAAGCGATGATGTAGAAGCTGCACCAAGTTAATCAGAAGATGAAGCTAAGGTCACTGAGGAAGGTGGCTACACTACACAATAGATTTTCAACATAGATGAAATATTCTTCTACTGGAAGAAGATGCCATCGAGGACTTTCATAGCCAGGGAGAAGTCAATGCCTGGCTTCAAAGCTTCAAAGGACAAGTTGACTCTCTGGTTAGGGCCTAATGCAGCTGTTAACTCTAAGTTGCAACTATGCTCATTTACCATTCTGAAAATCTTAAGGCCCATAAGAATTATGCTAAATCTCTGCTGCTTGTGCTCTATAAATGGAGCAACAAAGTCTAGATGAGAGTACATCTGTTTACAGCATGTTTTACTGAATATTTTAAGCCTACTGTTGAGATATACTGTTGAGTAGACTGTGGAAGGGAATTCTTAAAGAACTTCCACAGTCAATGGATGGCTTGACCAACATTAATTTTCATTCCTTACTAGGTATGTCCATTGGACAGATGAGGAAACTGAGACTCAGAGGGATTAAGACATTTGTCACAGGTCACACAGCTGGTACATGACAGAATTGAAATTCCAATGATACACACTGCTATTCCCATATTCCCACACAAATACTGAGATTTTTTTTTTCTTGTTGGAGTCATCAGATCAGGAGGTTATTATGTGTATTGAGTGAAGAAATATAACACTTGGCCTGAAATCCAGAGACACACTTCAGCTAAAGGAGAAATCTTGTGTTCCACCCCCCCACCTCCCACCCACTTAACTTCCTTTTAAAGATTGTCAGAGAGACAGGTGAAGAGGCATCCCATACCATTTATTGAGCACCTACTATGCACCAGACACTATGTGCAATGCTTCTTCAGCTTTTCTCATTGTATTTTTACAACCACCCTTCCAGATGGGTGCGGTTACCTTCATTACAGAGGAAGAGACTGAAACTCAGAGATGGGTCTTCTGACTCCAAAGTCTGTGTTGCTAACCCTCAACTAGACTGTTCCCAAGCCTGCCATCATGCCCACCTTAGGGCAAAGTTAGAAAAACCCCAGGTTGATGGAAGCTGTTGGCAAGAGACCACATGAGCTGGGTGGGTCTGCCCACTGGCATCCAAGGCAAACTAGAGAATGTGACTCAAGGCACCCATAATTTCATCGTACTACTATTTGTATAATAATAAATACCATTTTTTGAGGGACGATACCTACGATTTATGAAATTGTTTTCCGAGCACTGTGCTAAGAACATTATACAGACGCTTCCTGATTTTTGATGATTAGATTTAGAATTTTCCAACTTTACAATGGATTTATCGGGAGTATTAAGTACATTTTTAACTTAGGATATTTTCAACTTACAATGGATTTATTGAGGGGTAACCCCACTGTCAGTTAAGAAGTATCTATATAGAAATACATTAAAAAAAACTATGCTGGCCAGTGTGTAAAAAAAAATTACATGCATTATTAACAATGCAGAAGGATAAATAAGAAATTGGTTACCATGCTTGTCTCCTAGAAGGTGCACTAGGAGGCTTGGGACGCTGGTGTAGCAGGGACTACCCATATGCAGCTTCCCTTGGTCCTTGGTGCCACTTCCCTGGAATACATGGCCAGCTTTAAAAACAATCCTCAGGCTTCCCTACAGTTGGGGTATCTATGTGATTAAGATCTGGCCAATGAGAAGTTAATAGAAGTTGTTATGTGGGACATTTAAGACCGTGTCTTTAAAGGAGCATACCCTTTATTCTTTCCTCTCCCTTCTTTCTTCCTGACTCGTGGCTTGAGCTCCAGCAGCACTGTAAATCAGGAAGTGTAAGGCATGTGTTATACTGGTGCCCTCCACAGACCCATGCCTCCTGGTATGCACACCCCCGTGTAGTTCCCTCCCACAGTGACTCTGGGCTTGGCCATGTAACTTGCTTTGGCCAATGAAACATCAGCAAATGTCATGCAAAAAAAGGCTTAATAACCATTTGCACATTAAGGCCTGTCTTCTTTAATCAGTCTCTCTTGGCAGCTAATGTCACACCATAAAGAAGCATGGACTAGACTACTAAATGATTAATGACTCTATAGAGAGGAGCCCTGAAAGACAGGAAGCTATTTTAGATGTTTCAGCCCCAGCAGAGCTCCCACTAAATGTATCCCCTTAAGTGATCTCAGCTGCACCATGTGGAGCAGAAGAACCACCCAACTGAGCCCAGTCAATCATGGAATTATGAGAAATAACAAAATTAATGTTGTTGCAAGTTGTGAGGTGATTTGACAGAGAAATAAGCACAAACTGACCTTAAGAATGAAAGGTACACATAAGGATAGAAAAGCAGAAAGATGGGAGTTGGGATCCTTCATGAATTCATGGAACCACCTCTGTACTTTGTTTACAAGACAGTAGAAAACCTAATATGTTGAGCCTTATGTGTCTCTTTTCAGTTATGTGTGACTGAAGTTGTTATGTTGGGGACATGAGCAAGCAGAAGACTTATTTGTACATCATACTCTCTTATGAAAGTTGGAATGCACTGCCCAATGACCCTTCAGGAATAAAAAACTCCATCTGCTGGGAATGCTTCCAGCAGTCAAGCCTCAGCTATGAGCCCATTTGATGATTGCCTCAGCAAACAGTGCCACTTTAGCCAAGGTCATGTGTCCTTCTCAGAGTGGCTGGCATCTAGTTACTGATTGAAACAGGAATACAAGTGCCCAGCCTCCTCACCCCAACTTGAGACAACTTTGAGGGGCCATCCCCCTTCAGAGAACTCATGCAATCGCCCAAGGGCTCTGTCAAGGCTGCATTTCAGCTCAACATCTCCCTTCACCATAACTTTGTTTCCCTCCCTTCCCTTACACAGGTGTGGATCCCAAAGGCATGCCCTAATAAATTTCCTACATACTAGTCTCCAAATCCTGGAAAACCCAACCTACAACAGTGTTTTTCAACTCCTTGAATGTTATACTATATGTCCATACTACTCACTTAAAAAAAAAAAAGGTGAATAAGACAGAGTTCAGATGTAGAACCATATTACAGTGTGGGTTCTCTAGGAAACAGAGGGTTAGGATTGCCTAAGATTTATTGGGAATAACACCTGTGAACAGGAAAAGGAACAGGGAGAAGCAGGATTGGGCAAAGGGAGCCACCAGACAGCATTCAGGCATGACAAAGTCTCTGCCAGCACAATGGAGAGCCCCTGGCAAAGCTCACCCATTGGAGGAGTCTTGCACTAGGTGGGTAGATACTTGTACCCTCATCTTGCTGAACTAGCCTATGGGCTGAGGGCCTCCCTGAGGAGAGTATGACTTTAACTTGACAACTGAGGCAGTTTCCAAAGGAGCTAATAATGGCTGGGCGGACAGTCCCAGTTTGAAGGGGAATCTGAGCCGTACCTGTCTATGACTACCACTAGCTGGAGGGGCTTTTTCATAGTCATCCAATCTGATACACCTGTCCAACTTAATAGGTCAACAAACAGAGGGTCACAGTGTCTGTTCCAATACCATCCAGAGAATCAGGGTCTGAATTATGGCCAGTACCCAGTCCAGGGGTCCTTCCACCAGACTTCAAGCCAACTCATGTGAAGAGAAAGAAAGCGTGGCTTTGAGCTTCCTGTAGGCAGAGGCCATGCCTGCTCAGACACAGCTGTCTCTCCACTGCCTGGCACATGGGTGGGAAATAAATATGAGTTGGGTTGAACTGAATTGATGTGCAAAGTCCAACATTTGCTGACCTCCCACCAGAAGGCTGGGCTACCAGCATTCCTGGTGTTCCTGGTGCTGCCTGGAGCAGTAGTCATTCATAACCAAGCTCTGCTGAACCCATAGCCACAGGAGTATGGATTTTGGAATCACCTATTCATTTATTCATTCAGAAAAAATCTACTAAATTCAATAGGCACTGTGCTGGATACTGGGGATCCAACATGAAATGAGGCAGGCAGCATCCTTCCTTCATGTGACTCCCCATCTGGTGGGGTAGGCAATTCAAATGCCTGTCCATATGTGGTTATAAAACATAGCCACAAATTTTATGACATCCTTTCCACTGGGAGGCAGGGTCTATGCCCCCTCCTGATGAACCTAGGTGAGCTTCTGACTGCTTTGACCAACAACTTACTGTGGAAGTGACCCGATATGGCTTCCAGGGCATGAATAAGGCCATGCAGCTTCTGCCTGATTTCCAGAACACCTATCCTTCGAGACCTGGACTACTGCCCTGAGGCTGCCTTGCTGGAGAGGCCATGAGTATCTGCTCTGGTTGACAGCTGAGCCCAGACTTCCAGCCAGTGCCATCAAGGCACAAGACACATGAGCGAAGCTGTCTTAGGCACTCCAGATGAGCTCATCTGATGGCTGAGTGACCCCGAGTGACATTCCTCGATGCCACAGAGAACAGAAGAATCACCCAGCTGAGCCCCACTCTAATTCTTGCCCCACAAAATCATGGTGTATTATTGCATGATTATTGTTTAAGTTTGGGGTGTAGTTTGTCAAACAGCAGATGTTTAACTGAAATTATGCACCTGGTAGGCTCATAACACAGCTCTGAGTCTCCATGGCCTTGGGGAAAATGTAGATAATGAAAACAACTACTTCACAGGTTTATGATAAGGCTCAAAGAATGAAAAGCCAGGCACCGTTCTAAGTGCTTTTCCTGTTTAGTCATTTAGCACAGAACCAGGTACCTATCAACCCTTAATTACAGGGGAAGTATGATTTCTAATTGGGAAATAACAAGCTATGTGAGGTATGAATAAATATATTAACTATGGTCATCAGCCCGGTTATGGTGGCTTGCTGTGTGCCAAGCACAGTGTTAGGCATTTACAAGAACAATCAGGTCCTGCCTGGTCCTTCAACCCTCCCTCCCTCCCCTTCATTGCTGGGGGCTGTCCTCTTTGCAGCCTTTTTTCTGCTTCTTGAGCATAAATCCAAGCTCTCTGCTTTTAAAAATGTTCAGTCTGCCTGGATCTCCCTATGCATCCTCCCCAAGCTCCCGCCACCATCACAGTGACTGGTTCCTTCTCCTCACTCAGTCCTCAACTCAAATGTCATCTCCTCAGAGGGTCTCCCACCCCCAACCTCCTGATCTAATGAAACGCAGCCTTCTTCAAGTCCACGTCACTCACCCTGTACAAAATCCCCCTGAGTTATTCCTTCATAGCATGATTTGTTGTCTGAAAGTGTTTACTACTAGATTAAACTCCAGGGGAACAAGGGAGTGTCAGTCGCCCCCTGCCACACTCCCAGTGCCTGGAACATGGAGAGGAGCAATAAATATCGAAGGATGAAACACACTCTATGTTACTGGGTTTTATTGTTAGGAACATCGGTCAAAATCATGACTATTGTTCATTCCACAAGGATTAATTGAGCACCTATTGTGTACCAGGCATCATTCTGGGTACTGGGGATACAACAGTGATCAAAGCAGACACCGGTTTTGCTCTCACAGAGCTTTCATTTTAGTAGCTCTGATAAGATGCATGTGTGAAATACCCAGCATGTCACGTGGAACTCAGTGCTATGAAGAAAAATAAGGTAGGCAGTAGGAGCGAGTACGAGGGGAATCTTGGCACCAAATTTCATTCTTCCCTCCACAGAAGGGACTTTCAGTTCCCCTCCCCTCCACCTCCGCACCCTGACCCCCGTACCCTGTCAACATTTCTCAGTGTGACATTTGGTTTGAGGTCTCTGCAGCTCCAAGAACAATATTGGCTTTGATGCAGGTCCCAGGAGAGAGCCCTCAGACTGGAGTGGGGATTAGACCCCGCTTCTTTCTCCTGGAGGGGAAGTCAAGCAGTTTGACCTTGTGGGGCCTTTCCTCACTATGGGAAAGGGGGCAGGACTGGGCCCTCCTGGCGTGGAACTATGACTAACCCCGGGTTCTGGGTCATCCTCAGGTCTCCTCCATCCTGGACAGAGGGTCAAGGTTGACAAACATGAAGAGGCCTTTGATCGGCAGCAGACCCCTAGTGTTCTGTTTTTTGTTCCAGACCTCAGGCCAGAAACATACTCTGTTTTGCCTCCAGCAGGGAAGACAGTGGGTAGGCGGGGCGTGCGTGTGTGTGTGTGTGTGTGTGTGTGTGCACGTGCTCGCGCGTTGTGTGTGTTTGGGGCAGTGGGAGGAATCAGAGGAAGGCTCACATGGATCCTTGATTTTCTTTCCAACAAGCAGGCTAGGTTTGAAAGAGAGAATTCAGTTCAATTCAAAATATCTAAGGAGCACCTACCAAATCCCAGGCACCACGGTACAAACTAGGACTAGAGCAGTGAACCAAACAGAGCTCCCTGCCCAGAGCCCAGGTTCTAGAGGGGGCCACAGACAGCAAATGAATGAACAAATAAATACAGAGGCTGTCGGGGGCCATGATGTGCTGGAGAGGAGTGAAGCTGGGCAGCCGATGGGGCTGGGGTGAGGGAGCCCAGACAAAGTGGCATTTGGTAGAGACCAGAAGGAAATGAGGAGGCAGCCACTGAGACGATCAGTGGGAATGTGTTTCAGGGAAAGGGAAAAGCAGCTACGAAGGCCTGAGATGTGCCGAGGCTGGCATGTTGGAAGAACAGCAAGGAGCCCAGTGTGGCTTACCCAGGAGAACAGGGGGAGAAGAACAGCAGGGGTCAGAACCAGGAGTACTAGGGTAGGTGAGGGGAGGTCGAGCTATTGATCTTCTCCCCCTGGGTGAGGTGGGGACCCCAAGAGTGGTTTTTCCTTCTTAAAAAAAATTTTATTTATTATTTATTTATTTATTATTATTTTTTTTTTAGTTTAGTTTTGTTTGTTTTTAGAGACAGGCCCTCACTGTGTCATCCAGGCTGGAGAGGAGTGGTTCAATCACAGCTCACTGCAGTCTTGAACTCCTGGGTTCAAGTGATCCTTCCCGCCTCAGCCTCCCCAGTTGCTGGCACTACAGGCAAGCACCACCTTGCCTGGCAGATCTGAACTGAGATTTAATACAGTTCCTGGGCTGTGTGGAAACAGTGGGGATGAGGGCAGAAGTGGGGAGAACCATGAGGGGCAACTGCAGGGGTTCAGGCAAAAGATCACATGGTCACATGGCCTACGCCAGGGTGGCCAGGAGGGGGAACAGATTGCGGGTCCAAATTCATCAGCACTTTTTTTTTTTACAGGGTCTCGCTCTGTCACCCAGGCTGGAGTGCAGTGGCACGATCTTGGCTCACTGCAACCTCTGCCTACTGGGTTCAAGCGATTCTCTTGCTCCAGCCTCCTGAGTAGCTGGGATTACAGGTACGCACCACCGTAACCAGCTAATTTTTGTGTTTTTAGTAGAAACTGGGTTTCACCATGTTGGCCAGGCTGGTCTCAAACTCCTGACCTCAGGTGATCCGCCCACCTCGGCCTCCTAAAGTGCTGGGATTACAGGTGTGAACCACCATGCCCGGCCTTATCAGCTTTTTATTGAAGTGCAACATAAATACTGAAAAGCGCACATATAAACATTCCTGCAGTTTGATGAAGTTATTTACAAACCCAATCCACCCACATAACCAGCATCAAACTCAAGAATTAGAACTTGTCCATCCCCCCAGAAGTCCCCAGAAGCCCCCTCCAAATCACTGCCCCTCCTCCCAGGGCAGCTACTCTCCCCACTTTTTAATTATATTTTGAAAGTGAATCTGGCAGGATCTGCTGCTGGATTGAATGGGGGCAAGGAGAGCTGGTGAAAGATGGGAGTTGAAGAGAGCCTGCAGGTTTGGGGTGAATCTCTGGATTCCTGGGGCTACCATTTACTAAGACGAAAGTTTGTGGTGAGGGCAGAGACCAAAGGTGAAACTAGGGATTTGTTTTGGGACATGTTGAGTTTTGAGATGCCTGTAAGACCCCTGGGGAAGACACAGGCTGTCTTATGTAAAGGCTGCAAATTCAGATGCTCTCAGGAACAAGTAACAGGAGGAGTAAGACGTATCTCACTCTCCTCTTACCTCTATAAGAAGAGCAATGGGACCAGCGTGTGATAAACAGTGACTCAGAGCCAAGGAGCAATGGGGGCAGTGGAGCCTGGAGTGAACTGGAAAGCACAGGCCCCTCTAAAAAGAGGAGTTAGAACAGGGGCCCAGTGAGGCCAGATCTCCTGATGATGCTTCAGGAGAAGCCAGATGTCTGGATTTTTGCATATGAAACCATCCCAACTGTTTTATAACATTGGCAACTAAAAAGCAAACATTATGTGGACCCAACAAAACTGCCTACAGTTACAGCAACTCACTGGATCTAGATCAAATCCTCTACTTTACAGGTGGAGAAACTGAGGTGCAGGAAAGTCTAGAATTTTCCCCAAATTCACAGAGGGAATTGGTGGCAGACTTCGGCCAGGCCTTGAGTAGGCTGGGACTCAGTGTGGGGTTCCCACCTCCCAGGCCTTGGCAAGAAGGGGCTGGAGTCAGTCAGTCTCCTTGACTTTGATCTAGATAGAGAGGCCCCAACCTGACCATGAAAGGCAGCAAGATGCTATGAACAAGTATGGCTTTGGGGACCTGAGATCACTATCTGTGTTGGTTAGGAATACTTTTGGCTTCAAGCGATGGAAAACCTGATTTGCAGTGGCTTTGGCGTTGGAGATATTTGCCTGTGCATGTAATAAGTACAGAAAGCGAGGTCTGAGGTCACTAAGGTCTGAGGTCACCTCATCATCTTCCTCTCACTGACGCTTCACTGTCAGGGGTGGCCTCATGGTCTCCCGATGGCTGCTGAACCTCCAGTTATCGCCATTGCAATGAAAAGCAGAAATTGTTGATGGCGATGTGCTGGTGTCAGGGCAGGGAGAGGGTTACACCTCCTCACCTTCTAGGAGAAGCAAAATCTTCCGCAAAAGCAATCTTCACAAATTTGCTCTTGTATCTTATTGGTCAGAAAAGGATCACATGCGGATATGGTTTGGAGGTTTGTCCTCTTCAAATCTCAGGTTGAAATGTGACCTCCAGTGTAGGAGGTAGGGCCGGTAGGAGGTACTGGATCACGGGGCAGATCCCTCACGAATGGCTTGGTGCCCTCTCTGTGGTAACCCCTGAGTGAGCTCTGGCTCTGTTAGTTCACGAGAGAGCTGGTTGTTTAAAGGAACCCGGCTCCTCCCCTTCTCTCTCTTGTTCCTGCTCTCGCCACGTGACACTGTCTGCTCCCCCTTTGCCTTCCGCCATGACTGGAAGCTTCCTGAGGCCCTCATCAGAAGCAGATGCTGCAGCCATGCTTGGACAGCCTGCAGAACTATGAGCCAATTAAACCTCTTTTCTCTGTAATTTACCCAGCCTCAGGTGTTTCTTTATAGTAATGCAAACAGCCTAATACACATGTCCATTTCTAATCAGGGACCAATCTGACCTTTCCTGAGATGAAGCTGTCTTCACCTGATATCTAGACTAATTGGGGTTCTGTCCAAAAGGAATAAGGAGGGTAGGCCGGGCGCCATGGCTCATGCCTGTAATCCCAGCACTTTGGGAGGCCAAGGGGGGTGGATCACTTGAGGTCAGGAGTTCGAGACCAGCCTGTCCAACATGGTGAAACCCTGTCTCTACTAAAAATTACAAAAATTAGCCAGGCATGGTGGCATGTGCCTGTAATCCCAGCTACTTGGAAGGCTGAGGCAGGAGAATCGCTTGAACCTGGGAGGTGGACATTGCAGTGAGCTAACACCACTGTACTCTAGCCTGGGTGACAAAGCGAGACTCTGTCTCAAAAAAAAAAAAAAAAAAAGAAACAAAAGGAGGGTGACTTTTGGTAGGCAATAATGCCTGGCACAATCTCTACCATTTCCAGGCTGATGACTCTGGGAAAGTTGCTTAGCACCTCTGAGCCTCTACTCCCCCATCTGTAAAATGGGTATGGCAGGTGGATATGTTGTTTCTTGCCCTCTCGGCATCCAGTTCCTATTTTTCTGATAACATACTTTGATTTTCCTTCAGGTAGGAGTACTCAGAACAGCAGCCTCAGCATCACCTGGGAGCTTGTTAGAAATGCAGATTCTCAGGCCAGTCTCAGACCTTTGATTCAGAAGCTTTGGAATGGCAGCCTGGCGATGTGGGAAAGTGCATCTTGTCTACCCTTAGCTTATAAGGGGAACACATGAAGCTGTATTACAATCGCCTGTTGGTTGTTCTCTAAGAACAGTAGCCACCTAAATGACATCGTAACAACATTGCTCACTGTCACCATGTGCCATGCCCTGTGCTCCAAGTTCTCCACGCACCTCCTCATATGAATGCTTCTGGTGGACGTGGATGTGCGACCCAGACCCCTTCAAGGAAGGACTGATTGCCTCAGAGGCAGGGAGAGTGGTCTGCAGTCAGCTTCTGTGTTGAGCCCCTCCAGGGATCGCCTCACAGTGGGCAGAGAGTGGCCTTGCCTGAGCTCGGTCCCTTCCAGGGGTGACCCCCCAATGACTGCACAATGTGAGATTGCAAAGTCCTGGCCATCTCAGACCATCTTGCGACATCTCTGAGCCATTCCAGCCGCAGAGCTCCCACAGGATTGGCTGAAGCTGCTGCTGCGTCTCAGCTCTTCTCCCTCCCCGTCTCCTGCATCCTCCATGCTGTGGAGTTGATCCCAAGGGCCAGCCTTCACAAACACCCTGCAGCTCAGCTGCATCTCAGGGGCTGCTTCCCAGGGATCCTGACCAGTAACAATACTCACAGTAACTCCACCATGCAGCACCATTGTGAGCCCATTTTTCAGATGAGGACACTGAGGCTCAGAGAGGTACAAGGAAGGGATCCCAGGCCATGCACCTGGTAAACAAAGAGATATGGGCTGGGAAGCCAGCATATTTGTGAATAGAGAAGTGGCATGTTCTGGCTTTAAAAGGGTTCCCTGGGCTGCTGAGTAAGGAAGAACAAAGGGGCCAGGACAGAAGCCAGGGGCTCCCAGGGCGCAGCTGGACCTTGCCATCCCTGCAGCTTTTTCAGAAAAGCCAGACACAGCCCATGTGCTCACCAAATACCCAGTAAAGGAGTGAGTGAAGAGAGAATGGATGAAACATTAAGACCAGAAGGAAATAGACATCCTCACGTCCGTCTCACTCATTACATGGTGCACAATTAGCACAGTGCCTGCTACATATAGGTGCTCAGCTAAGGTGGTGTTGAGTGAATAAATGAACACGTTCAAGGAAGGGAGGGAGGGAGAGAGGGGAGGAAGGGAGGCAGGGACTTGGGAAGAAAAGATGGAAGTAGAGGAAGGAGAAGGGGAGAAAAGAAAGGGGGGAAGGAGGGAGGAGGAAAAGAAAGAGAAGGGAGGTTTCTTTACCTGTTGGCACCGAAAATGACGGTAACTTATGACCCCTGGTGGCAGAGAAGTGCACAGTCCTTTGAAATTGCGGTGCCTAGAATTAAGCACCCAAGGGGAGACTCCTAGCTCCCCAAGAGGTTAGGGCTGCATTCATTTGCTTTCTACTGCTCTTAAAAGAATACTTTAAACTGGGTAATTTATAAAGAAAAGGAGTTTATTCCTTACTGTTATGGAGGAGTACAAGGTCAAGGGGGCACATCTGGTGTCAGCCTTCTTGAAGGCGGGGACTCTACGGAGACCTGAGGCGGCACATAGCATCACAAGGCAAGGGTGGTGGGCATGCTAGCTCAGGCCCCTCTTCCTCTTATAAAGCTGCCTGTCCTGCTTTCATAATACCCATTAATCTATGAATACACACGTGGATTAATTCATCATGAGGGCAGAGCCCTCAGGATCCAATCACCTCTTAAAGGCCCCATCTTTCCATACTGCTACATTGGGCATTAAGTTTCCAACACCTGAAATTTGGAGGACACACTCAAACCATAGCAGGTGCCGACCCTTGTAAGAACATGGGCTCCTCCATCAGGGTTCTGGCAGTCAGTGACAGCTGGGTTAGGACTAGAGTGAAGCAAGAGAGGCACAAATTTAAGGGGGCACCAAAAAACTCAATAATCAAGACAAATATCTTAACGGGATGGTTTTAAAAATCAAATTGGCAAACTATGGCCCACATGCTGATTTATAAATAAAGTTTTATTGGAAGCAGGGCCACGAATACGGTTGATTCTCAGTTAAATCAGAGATTATGCCCTGCATGCCTTCACTAATGCAGGTGTTCCCAACCCCTAAGGTAGCACGAGGTGTGGGCGTGGTCAGCTCAGCCCATCCAACAATAAGAACACCGCTTGTTTGGAGCACTTACTACGCCAGCTTTAAAGCAGCTCTGCTCTGGAACTACCTCTCTTGTTCTCACGGACTGGGCCCAGGAGCATTTTTAAATGTTCCAGGAATGTGGGCCTGTGTCAAGTGTTGGTCGCATCTCAGTGTCATATCACATTTCCCTGGCTCTGCCATTCACTGAGTGGCCTGGGGCAAGACTTAGTTTCTCTGTGTCTCATTTGCATCTTCTGTAAAATGGGTTAATACATGCAAAGAACGTAGTCACTCCATAATAAAGTCAGCTGCTGTTAAAAGCATGAGTCTGAATCCCAGCTCTGTCACTAATACCCTAGGACAAGTTATTTCCCATTGCCGAGTCTTTCCTCCACTGTAAAACGGAGATTATAATCCTCATCTGGCTGGGTTCAGGTGGGGATTCACACAAAACTGCTGATGTGTCGGCTCAGCTCTACAAAGCACCTGCAGCTTCCCCGTGGACATCAAGGGATCTGAAAGTGCAGAGGGCTCCTTAGCCATTTGTAAGACTGAACTAGGGAAGAAATCCACTGTTCACCTAGGAACATTTGTTAACCCTTTATTTCCCACTGTGGGCTAAGTGCACAGATGGACAATTCTCCTGGGGGCATTTGTGAAGTTTCTCCTGTCTCCAGTATCTACTGTCTCCCTCTCGATACTTGTGAAGATCATCACTGTTTTCTGACAGCTGCGGCTACCCCCACTGCCACTGGCCACTGATACAGGAGACAGAAAGAAATTATTTAGGCAGATATTGAAGGCAAAAGAATCCTCGGCAGAATTTCCTTTCTAACAAAAAGCAGCCGCAGAAATCATTTATTTTCTAACAAAGAGCAGCCTGAAAAATCCAGCTGCAAACATAGATAAGGAAGCCGGACGCTTGCACAGGGGAATGCCGGTAGCTGTGCCAACAGGAAAGGGATACCTGGGAGCCAGGCATGTCCAACATGGAGGCTCCATCTTCCCTTTTCTTTCACCAAGTGTACAGTAATAAAGAAGTGAGCAACATGGCACAGCTCAGGCAGAGAACTCGCGTGCATAAAAGATTGGGGTGGGGGTGCCCAGAGATACCTGGTCTAACCAGTTTTTCACGCCCTCTGTAGATAAGACACCACCTCCTCACCAGCTCATCTATAAAACCCCCTGTATTTCACTGCATATCCAGCAACCCATTTTTCCAGGACCCCTCTTGTAGCAAAGAGCTATTCTCTTTCTTTCACCTATTAAATGTCTGTTCTTAACCTCACTCTTGGTGGGTCCACATCTTTGACCTCTCTGACCATGAGACAAGGAACCTCCGGTGTTACCCCAGACAAGGCTGCTCTTCCATCACTCTTCCTGCCTCAGTGGCCACCTAGTCCTGTGCCAAGCAGTTGGCGCGTGCTCGCCACGGCTTCTACCCTGGCTAATGTTTTCACTGGTCCAGCCAGTTTTAGTTGCCTTCTCACTTCCAGGTTTCCTGCTTCCACTCTTGCCCTCTAGGTTTTCTGCCAGCAACCAATGCAACCCTGTTACAGGGCCCTTCAGGATCCAGCTCTGCCTCTCCCATCTCAGGTTCTGCTCCTCCTTGCTCGCTGATGCCGGCCACATTCGCCTTGCTGTCGGGGATGTTCCTTCTTCACCAACTTTATACACCACAGCCTGCCTGGGATATGCTCCCTTATCTCCTGTGTTTCTGGTTTTCCTTCACATCTTCACTCATCACTGTCTGAAACTGTCTTATGTTCCCCAGGAAAGTAAGCTTCATGTTTCCCTCTATTATAGGAATCTCCAGTGCCTGGCACATAGTAAGTACTTATTCGTCCATTCTCACACTGCTAATAAAGTCATACCCAAGGCTGGGTAATTTATAAAGGAGAAATTTAATTACTCACAGTTCAGCATGGCTGGGATGCTCAGGAAACTTATAATCATGGCCAAAGGGGAGCCAAAAACGTCCTTCTTCATATGGCGGCAGGAAGAAGTACTGAACAAGAGAAAAGCCCCTTATAAAACCATCAGCTCCTGTGAGAACTCAATAGCACGAGAACAGCCCCCAGGATCAAATTACCTCCCACTGGGTCCCTCCTGCAATGTGGGGATTACGGAAACTACAATTCAAGATGAGATTTGGGTGGGGACACAGCCAAACCATATCAACTAGGGATTTGTTAACTTAATGCACAAAAGCACAAAGCAGGTACTAGCCTTATAGCACATGTGAGGAAACTGAGGAATGAGCCATCTCAGTCATGTTGGGAATATTAATTGAAAAACTTGTCAGCTCCTGTGGCCCTTGGAGTTCCTAGAAAATAATGTTACATGCCAATACTTATTACAGTACTATAGAGGCACCATATCCCGTATCTCATTTGTCAGTGGAAAGAATACAGATTTGCAGCCAGGTAAAAGTGCCTCTTGCTACCTGTGATGTCTTGGACAAGTTCCCACCTTTTGGGATCAGTTTCTCCATCTATAAAATGGGGACAATGCCTAACTTAAGAGTTATTTTAGATCAGGTGTAAAAATTCCTAGCCCAATGCCTGACATGCAGTAAGCAGGCAATATCAGTTTTCCCCTCTACTAGTCACGACTACCCAGGAAGGGAAGTTTTCCCTCATTCCTATCCATCCACTCTGTGTTGGGCACTTGGGGCATGCTGACTGTGATGAATGAAACAGACGTGGTACTGGTCCTACTATTATAGAATGTTTGCTTCACGTGAACAGGCACTGACTGTATCATCTCTGAACACAATGGAATGAAGCTAGGAATGAGTAACAAAAGAAAAACTGGAACATTCATAAGTGTGTGGAAATACAGATTTCTAAACAATCAAGGGGTCAAAGAAGAAATCACAAGAGAAATTAGAAAATACATTGAGATGAATGAAAACAAAAGCACAAAATACCAAAACTGATAGCGTGTGATGAAAGCAGTGTGCAGAGGGAAATGCACAGCTGTAAATGTCCATATTAAGAAACAAGACAGTAACTACGTGAGGTGATGGGTGTTAATTAGCTCAGCTGTAGTAATCATTTCATAATGTATATGAAAACATCATACTGTATACATTTTTTTATAAAAATAAATTTTCTCACAAAAGAACAGGCGCTGTGTCTGCCTGGCTCACCACTGTACCCCATCCCCAATATGGTGCCAAGGAACATAGAAAGCACTCAAAATATGTTTGTTGAATGGAGTTTACAAGGAAGAAAGGTATTTTATACCTCCCTTCCCTCCCCACCCACACATGGCTTCTTCTGGGAAAAGAAATTGAGGCTGGGCAAGGTTAAAAGCTAGCTTCTAGTACTTCTAAATCCACACTCAGTTTACCTGTGCCTTAAACCAGACTTCATCAAACTTCAGTCTTCACGAGTCACTTTACCATTTTGGCTCTACCTACTTACTGCCCGTGATAGAAATCAACTCAGTTTGCTTACCTGTAAAAACTTAAAAGGAACTTTATATCAATCACTTGTCTTACTTAGAAGGTAACCACAAAAATACAGAGCAATAAAAATAAAAACAACGTTAACATGAATCTCAGTTGCCTGAAAGTTGTAAGTCTGCTTTTCTAAGACAGAAATCGGAGTTAAGCAAAGTTTTCATTTTTTCATCATGACCCTGAAAAATATATTTGACATCAAAACTCAGTACATATCCTTGTCTCTATATACATGAGAAAGTTTCATAAAACGATATGCTGATATTGTCTATTCTCTAATTCTACTTCATTTTAAAAAATGCTGGTTGTATCCCATTAAACTGGGTTCAAGATAAATATATCCTGTGCAACAAGAAAACACTAGGTTATGGGGCTGATAAAGACATACTATCAGCAACTGAGACTTCATCCTTGTCTCATAAGGACTAAAAAGAGAATAAAGTTCTCATGTGGTTCAATGCTACACCCACGTACCTGAGATATACAAGTCACAACCTGGAAGAAAGCCTGTCCTAGATTTACTTTAAATACCCAATTCTGCCTAGAACATGTCTTAGATACATAGAAAGCTCCAGCAGTGCAGATGATAATGACACACCAGGCACGATCACACACCACTTAAAAATATCTTAACACCTTTACTTAGATCTACGGTCTTACTTGCAGCG
This sequence comes from Cacajao melanocephalus, assembly GCA_963573385.1. Lineage (NCBI taxonomy): Eukaryota > Metazoa > Chordata > Mammalia > Primates > Pitheciidae > Cacajao > Cacajao melanocephalus. The sequence continues at coordinate 79,689 of CAUYLG010020355.1, forward strand.
TTTTTTCAAATGTACTTTGAAAAAACAGCTTCACTGTGTGCGGTTGTCAGACACATTTCTTCTACCCAACCATGGACCTCTTTCTTCCTCTCAGGCGTACTTCGTCTAATTTTTTTAGCACTGGCCTGGCCTTTTTGGAGGAAGTGGAGTAGCTCTTCAGAAAGGCTTCAAACATAGTTTCAGTGTTGGGATGGGTACTGAGGAAGGCCTTCTCCAGGACATAGAGGTCTACTCCCTTATCCTCTGGAAGTGCTGAAATGAAACTCAGCCCAAAGTCTATCAGCACAATACTCAGCTGTTCCAGGGGGGGTTTCAGGAGCATGTTGGAGGTGGTAAGATCACCATGAATGAGGTCTTCATCGTGCATTCGAGCCAAAACCTGCCCAATTGCCTTGGCTAAGTTGGAGAGACTCTGGGGAGTTTTTTCAGTCTCCATAGTGGACTGAATATAATCTCGAACAGTCACCGAGCCTTCAATGTCTTCCATATATAAGCAGTTGGAAGCATAGTCCACAAAAAAGACAACTGGGGCAGATATTCCTGAAATCAAAACATAAGTGGTTATTGGGTTGGATTTTCTTTTTTAATGGTAAACTTAATTTTCAAAGATTAAACCAGTTTTTCCAACTAAATCTACTTATTTCAGGATGATTTAGGAATGCTGCAGAAAATGGTACAACTTAACTCATCTGGAACATTCCCCTGCTCATGCCCACAGCAGGATACGCCTGGGACCATCCCACAGCTATGCTGAGGAGGCAAAAGCTTCCTCCTCCCTTCCAAAACACCCTTTCTCACAGAACTTCATTTATCACACTCTCTCCCTGAAAAAACAAAACAAAGGCCAGGTGCAGTGGCTCACGCCTGTAATCCCAGCACTTTGGGAGGCTGAGGCAGGCGGATCACTTGAGGTCAGAAGTTCGAGACCAGCCTGGCCAACATGGTAAAACCCCATCTCTACTAAAAATACAAAAATACAAAAATTAGCCGGGCATGGTGGCATGTGCTCGTAGTACCAGCTACTTGGGAGGCTGAGGCAGGAGAATAGCTTGAACTCAGGGGGTGGAAGTTGCAGTGAGCTGAGATCATGCCACTGCACCACTCCAGCCTTGGTAACAGAGCGAGACACGGTCTCAAAAACCAAAACCAAAACCAAAGAGCAAGGCACAGCCCAGTCAGGGCAGGTTCTACTGATGAGGTCACAAACAGGAGGCCAAGCAGTGTGCCAGCTTCGAGGTTCATCTTCAGAGAGGACAGGGTTCAAATCCCGGCTCCTTTTCTTATTAGTTGTCTAATCTAATCTTAAAGTTACCTTAACTTCTCTAAGCTTTAGTTTCTGCTGCTATAACATAGGAACAATAGCTCCAATAAACTCAATGAATCTTTACCGAAAGTCAACCAGGCTCAGTATACTTTTCTAGAAACTGAGACATAAATCAATGGGGATCCAGCAATAAACAAGGCAGTTATAATACAATCCCTGCTTAACATATCATAAGAGGCTGAAAACAGAAATATGAACACACAAATAACTTCATGAAATCTTAAGTCTTTACAAGGGCAGCAATGTGTCTGCTTGTTGGCTAATGAATTTCTCAGCCCCCCTCCCCCAGATCTCCCAGCACTTAACAATGTCCTGGTGCCCACAGGTGTCTAAAAAATACTAATAAAAGAAAGAAAGGCAAGAAGTGTAAAAGAGAAAAGCCAGTGCTTCTGAGTCAGAGGCACACGGACCTGAGGGCGTGGACCAGCCACTTAGCTGTGTAACCTTGGGCAAGTTACTTCTCTCTTGAGTGTCAATTTCTCATCTGAGGATAAGGTTTATGGTGCTGGCGCACAATGATGTTTAATGAAAAAATAAATAGGCAATTTAATGAAGTCCAACATTCATTGAGCACTATGTGCCAGGCACACACATTCGAACATAATACCTGGCACACATACCTTCTCTTAATGGTCACAACATCCCTATGACATGGATACTGCTACTATGTCTCCCATTTCACAGGTGAGAAAACTGAGGTTGAGAGGCTAAATAATTTGTTGAAAGGCTACATAAGAAGCAGCAGAGTTAGTATTTCAACCCAGAGAACCTGGCTCCAGGGCAAATACTTGTAATTACATCTGTTTCTTAAGACTAATAAATGAACAGATAATGATCGAAAATTGAAACAAGTCAAATACGGAAACCAAGGCTCAGGGAAGTTAAACATGTTCAACGTTGAGCAATGACAGAGCCCAGATTTGAACCAGGCAGAACGGCCCAGGACAAACGCTTGACGCTGCAAGGCCACGTGGTTTCTTAAGACTTAATGGATGAAGAAAGGGATGAAAGAATAACATTTCCAAAAGGCAGGCCACGGCAGAAGGCACATAAGGAGAAACTGAGGCAAATCGAGGCTCGGAGAGCAGGAGAGTCCCTCACCCGTCCAAGCCCCAGAGCCTCGGGGCCACCCACGCCGGGATCCGGGCCCACCTTACCCGCGCGGCGGCAGCGGAGGAGCGCCCGGGCCTCCTGCACCGTCCGCCGCCTGCCAAGCCGCGCCTCCAGCGCCGGGTGTCGGTAACCCTTGGGGAAGCGGTGCTTCACCACCGCCGCGCGGCCCTGGAAGCGGCCGCGGAACACGCGCGCCTCGGCGCCCTGCTTCACCAGCTCCAGGCCGCTCAAGAAGCGGCTGCTCCGCTCCCGGGCCGCGGCCAGAGCCTCAGCCTCCGGCGCTGGTTCCTCCCTACCGTCCGGCACAGCAGCGCTGGCTGCCGCCATGACTGTGGTCCGCGAAACAGCTCCGACCAATCAGCTGTCCCTGAAAACGCTAGCGATGCTTCGGCTCGCTTCGGAAATCCTCCGACTCCTTCTGCTACCCGAACGCGTCTACCCCGGAAACTTCCGGCCTGTGAGTGGTTACGCCTCCCAACTTTTAGGCTCTTTCTGAAGCCTTGGGTTCCCTGTTGGAAGGGCTCTTGTGGCCCCGCCTTCCACCTCTTCGGTTATCTCCGTCGCGTTCGGCAACTTTCGGAAAGCGGCTCTTCCGCACTCCTCGGCTCTCTCCGTAAAACTTCGGTGACTCTCGCAGCCGGCTTTGGGGCCCACCTCCCAGTTGGTTGTCTCTTTCCGGAAAACTTCGGCGCCTGTCGGGAAAAACGTCGGACCCTCTTTGCTCTTTTCAGGAGTCTTCCTGGACAGGGAAGTAGTTTGCTTTTGGAATTCCTCTTCCCCTGATTCCTAAATTTTCCCCAAAATGTACTCAAACTAGTCAGAGTCGCGCGGGTCAAGACAATGAACCATGTTTCCGACATCGTCTTAAGTGCTAGGTTAACTACCGTTTAGGGCATTCAGAAGAAATAAGGTTAAATGATGAAAACCCTTCTTACAGAAAAGAAAATGGAGACTCAGGGCAATGGGGGTGGTGGGATGGGGCGGGGAGTGGGGGCTGGGGAATCCAGGAAAATTTTCCTGAGACAGAACCTAAACTGAATTGGGAGTAATTAAACTTTTTCAGTTTCTACCTGTTTCATTATAAAGCTAATACAGGCCGTAGCAAATTCTTACAATACAGAACTTTGCACACACACACATTCATCAAAAACTGCCTATCCCCCTTGCAATCTGTGACACCGCTGGCCGTTAGTTTCTTTCCAGAATTTTCTTTTATTCAATGTGCACACTCACACATGGTTGTGGCGTTTTTTCCAACATAAATGACATCATACTGTGGGTTCTTTTGCAAATTGCTTTTCATTTTCCTAAACAATTTATCTCGGACTATATTCTATTTTCAGTACATACAGAGCTACCACGTCCTTCTACCTGGTCAGGTAGTTTCTTGTTGCTAAACAGTTGTTTCCAGTTTGTTGTTTTTCAGGAAAACATTTTACTTACTATTACCAGTTTATTATAAAAGATAGTGTAAGAGATAAAAATGAACAGCCAAATGAAGAGATACGTAGGTAAAATTTAAAATGGTAGGTATTTATCCTAAATAACATGTTTTGAAATATGTATACATTGTGGAATGGCTAAATCCAGCTAGTTAATATTACCTCACATATTGATCATTTTGGGGCTGAGGACACTTAAAATCTATTATCTTAGCATTTTTTCAAGAATACAACACGTTGTTATCTATAGTCACCATTTTCAATAGATCTCATGAAGGTATTCCTCTTATCTAACTGAAAGTTTGTGAGTTCAGTTTTTTTACCTTCCTCATGTAAGTGAGATCATGAGATATTTGTCTTTCTGTGCCTGGCTTATTTCCTTCAACACAATGTCCTCCAGTTCCAGTTCCATCCATGTAGCTGTAAATGACCATGCTTCTTTTTCTTTTTCTTTTCTTTCTTTCTTTCTTTTTTTTTTTTTTTTTATTGAGACCGAGTTTCACTCTTGTTGCCCAGGCTGAAGTGCAATGACACGATCTTGGCTCACCACAACCTCTGCCTCCCGGGTTCAAGAGATTCTCCTGCCTCAGCCTCCCGAGTAGCTGGGATTACAGGTGCATGCGCCACCATGCCTGGCTAATTTTGTGTTCTTAGTAGAGATGGGGTTTCTCCATGTTGGTCACGCTGATCTCGAACTGCCGACCTCAGGTGATCCGCCCTCCTTTGCCTCCCAAAATGCTAGGATTATAGGCGTGAGCCACCGCGCCCGGCCTCATTTCGTTACTTTTAAAGGCTGAATAGTATTCCATTTTGTATATATGTACCACATTTTTTATCCATTCACTCACTGATGGACACTTAGATTTGAGTCTATGACTTGGCTATTGTGAATGATGCTGCAATTAACATAGGAGTGCAGCTATCTCTTCGATATACTGATTTTGTTTCCTTTGGATATGTACCCAGTAGTGGGGTTGCTGGATCATAAGGTAGTTCTATTTTTAATTTTTTGAAGAACCTCCATGCTGTTTTCCATAATGTCTGTACTAATTTACATTCCTATCAACAGTGCAAGGGTTCCCTTTTCTCCACATCTCTGCCAACACTTTCATATGTTTAATAATAGCCATTCTAAAGGTCTGAGGTGATATCTCATTCTGGGTTTAATTTGCATTTCTCTGATGACTAGTGATGTTAAGCATTTTTAAAAATATACTTGTCCATTTTTATGTCTTCTTTTGAGATCTTTTGGATCTTTTGCCCATTTTTAATTCAGGCTTTGTGCTTTCTTACTATTGGATTGAGTTCCTTATATATTGGGTATTAACCCCTTATCAGATGTATGGTTTGCAAAATTTTTTTCCCATTCTGTAGCTTGTCTTTTCACTCTTTTTTTTTTTTTTTATTGACTGTGCAGAAACGTTTTGGTTTAATGCAATTCCATTTGTCTATTTTCACTTTTGCTGCCTGTGTTTCAGGGGTCATATGCAAAAAGTCATTGCTCAGACCGATGCCATGGCATTTTGCCCGTTATCTTATAATAGTTGTATAGTTTTGGATCTTACATTTAAGTCAAATCCATTTTGAGTTGATTTTCGGCATATGATCTAATTTCTTTCACACTAATATCCATTTGTCTTAACACCATTTATTGAAAAGACTGTCCTTTCTCCATTATGTGTTCTAGGCATGTTCAATGACAATCAATTGACTGTAAGTGTGTGGATTTATTTCTGGGCTCTCTATTCTGTTCCATTGGTCTGTGTGTGGGCTTTTATGCCAGTGGCATGCTGTTTTGATTATGATAACTTTGTAGTATATTTTGAAGTCAGGTAGTATGATGCATCAGGCTTTGTTTTTTTTCCTCAAGACTGCTTTGACTATATGGAGTCTATTATGATTCTTTATAAATTTTAGAATTTTTTCTATTGCTACAAAAAAAGTCATTGGAATGTTGATAGGAATTACATGGAATCTGTAGGACATTTTAACAATGTTCATTCTTCTTCAGTTTTGTTACTTTTTTTTTTTTTTTTGGTCCTTATAAACAGTGCTGCAGTGACCAGGGTTATTCAGCCATCTTTGCACACATGAATGAGTGTTTCTGAGGACATCTTTCTACAAGTGATATTGCTGAGTTGTAGATGACAAGCACTTTGAAATTTGACACCTCAGCCAAACTACTCTCTCCCAAAGTTTTGTGCCTATTTACACTTCAGCCAAACTCATGCCTCATTTTCCTGTATCTTCAACTTCCTTGAGTTCAGGTGCTGGAACGCTCAGTCAAGGGGTGGAGTGGGAGGGTGCTCAGGTTTCAGACAGCAAGAACAGACACAGGGGAGGGTTGCGTTGAACAAGGACCAGCAGCTCCACATGGCTGGAGCAAGTTGGACTGGGGACAGGCTGGGAGCTGAAAGAACATGGACAGTGGTCTGGTCCCAGAGGATTCTTCTTGCTGGAAGAGAGGTGCTGTGAGCCTGGGGTGACTGCACCAAGCATGGCCCTTTGAGGCCTTGACTTCTGACGGTAGAATAAGCAGCTGGGCTCTGAGGAGAACAGCCAAGCAGTAAAGGGGAGGGAGGCTTCTACTTTTCAGCCCTTTCTGAGCCTGAAGGAGGACCTATGGCCTCTTCCTCACTTTCCACCCATCAGTACCAGATGCCCATTCATTCATTTATTCACTAATTCATTCAATAAATATTTACTGAGTGACTACTATGGGCCAGGCACTGTGCTAGGCCTTGAGGACAGAGCTGTAAACAAAATAGAGAATAATTATTACTGCCTTCATGGAGTTTATATTCTAGTGGGTGGAAACCGACAATAGACAAATAAGGAAAATGTGACATTGGCAGGGCTAACAGGTAATACGGAGTGAAATCAAGCAGGGAAGGGGGATGGGAAGAATGGCAGGTATCTGGGCTTGCCAGGGACCACTCCAGTTTTTGCCTGTTGCCCTGACATAACTATTATTAGCACTGCCACCTTTTTTTTTTTTTTTTTTTTTTGAGATGGAGTCTCATTCTGTTGCCCAGACTGGAGTGTAGTGATACAATCTTGGCTCACTGCAGCCTCCACCTCCCAGGTTCAAGTGATTCTCGTGCCTCAGCCTCCTGGGTCGCTGGGACTACAGGCATGTGCCACCATCACGCCCGACCAATTTTTTTGTATTTTTAGTGGAGATGGGATTTCATCATGTTAGCCAGGCTGGTCTCAAACTCCTGACCTCAAGTAATCTGCCTGCTTCGGCCTCCCAAAATGCTAGGATTACAGGCATGAGCCACTGCACCCAACTTAGTATCCCCTTTTTACTCTCAAAAGCATCCTAGTTTGGATGACATAATATATGGTTATCCTACGGGTAATAGAATGGAGACGGGAGGGAGTGATGCAATTTTATTTTATGTTAGTTTTTATTTTTATTTTTATTGAGACAGGGTCTTGCTCTGTTGCCCAGGCTGGAGTGCAGTGGTGCAACCTCCTGGGTCTCAAGCAATCCTCCTACCTCAGCCTCCCAAGTACCTGGGACCACAGGCATGTGAAAAAGATACCAAATTGATTCATTGTCTCTATGGTTACCAAATTCACCATGCTCAGCCAATTGTTATCATTTTTTGTAGAGACAGGTCTCCCTATGTAGTGCAGGTTGGTCACAAACTCCTGGCCTCAAGTGATCCTCCTGCCTGACCCTCCCTCCTGATCTTCTGGGATTACACACATGAGCTACCATGCCCAGCCTAATTTTAAATAAAGTGGTTGAGAAGGTGTCAATGAAAAGGTGACATCTGAGCCCTGTGAATGGATTCCTGGGGGAAGATCTTTCCAGACAGGAGGGGCCCCAGAGAGGACGTGTGCTTGACACGTTTGAGGAAGAGTGAGTTCTTCAACCTCTCTGTGCTGTAGTTTCCTCATCTGTAAAATAGGATTTTAGATAACATCCACCTTGTAGGGTTTTTGTGATGATTAAATGAGTAATGAGAGGTAAAACACATAGAACTGTGCTGGGCACATGATACATGCTTCGAAATGGAAGCTATTATTATGATGGAGTGTTTGGGACTATGACTATTACAATTGGACCCCCAGTATCCAACCACTGCTCCTTATAGGGGAAGGGGCTTCACATTTTGTGTGGTGTCTCAGGGAACACAGAAACCACCTCCTACTATAGATGCCTCTCCTTTGCTCTATCCTTGTGTGGCCTGCAACAAGAACCCTGACTTGTACCACCGCTGAGTGGAGGTGTGTTGTGGTTACTGTATTAATTAGCTAGGAAACAAAATAAACTGCTGTAACAAAGTAACCTACAAATAGGAGCTTAAATATCTGGGAGATTTATTTCTTGCTTATGTTAACAGTTCAGATCTGTCATTCTCAACTTCTTGCTTCCTCCTGTGAGTCTATTCCACTCGTTGCCCTCTCCATGCAGCAAAAAGGGTGATGAGGATCAAGAAAAAGAGATCAACCCACTAAGAACTTGGCCCAATACATGTGTCACTTCCACTCTCATCCTATTGGCCACAATGTAGTCACATGAAAGATGCAAAGGAAGCTGGGAAATGTATTCTTTAGCAGGGCAGCCACGGACTCAGCTAAAACCTTAGGGGATTATTACTAAAAGGAAGTAGGAGAGGAATGATACTGGGGGACAATTAATAGACTGCAATGGTTTGATATTTTAAATTACAAGTAACATCAGTCAACTAATTAGCAATAAGTTGATTTATTATCTCACAAAATTTCAAGAGGTGTGGCCTGGTGTGGTGGCTCATGCCTGTAATCCCAAAACTTTGGGAGGCCAAGGCAAGTGGATCATCTGAGGTCAGGAGTTCCAGACCAGCCTGGCCAACATAGCAAAACCCCATCTCTACTAAAAATACAAAAAGTTAGACAAGCGTGGCAGTATATGCCTGTAGTCAGCAGTCTGAGGCAGGAGAATCACTTGAACCCAGAGGCAGAGGTTGCTGTGAGCCAAGATCACACCATTGCACTCCAGCCTGGGCAACAATAGTGAAATTCCATCTCAAAAAAAAATTTTTTTTCAAGAGGTGGAAGTTCCCGGCTGTCATTAGATACCAAGGACACGGCGTCTTTTCATTCTTTTCCACCAGCCTCAGCATGTTGTTTTGGACTTTATTCTTGTCACCGTATGATCTCAAGATGGCTACCAAAGTTCCACACATTATCTGAAGACACAAAAACATTTGGTTCAAGAAGAGGGGCAGTACCTCCTGTGTACTTCTCTTTATTTGGGAGAAAATCCTTTGCTGAAGTCTCTCCTCTCCCCGTCACACTGCCTGTAAAGGGCATTGGTCACAGTTGGCCCGCGTGTCTTTGGCTTAGCTACAGAGGAGGCTGGAAAAGTGAAGATCTGGCATCTTCAGCCTCTGAAGATGGAGTTGTGTTCTACAAGCAACGAGGAAGGGAGCTGGGCACAGCTACTGGAAAGGCAGCCACCAATGGCTGGCACACTCTGATGCACCCGCCAATATCATTTCTCTGAATTTCAGTTTCATCATCTTCAGAATGGGGTTAATTAGTTCTACTTTGGCAAGCGCTGATAAAAACTAAATAAGATGTTCAACATGAGGGTGCCTGGTGGATAGCAGACACTCTTCATTTGCTCATTTTTCTTCCTTCCACCCCTCAGTCACTGGGGCCCTGTCTGAAATACCAAAGAAAAGCCCTTTGGTCTGAGGGTTGCTATGACACCAGCACCTTGGGCTCTGCAGTCCTTAGGTTTCATTCATACACAAGGCAGCTCGCTTTTTCAAACATAAGACCCTTTGTGTTGGCATGATGTGGTTTCTAGCACCTTTCATCAGCCCGATGGAAAGCTCAAAGCTCACCCAAGATCAATTCTATTTATAACTCCCGGTTTCCCAAGTTTGCGGCTTCATTATCATAATTGTTAGCGTCCACATAGTTGTCGCTATGGTGACCAAATTCATCTGAGCCCCTGCCTTAGAAATCTGCATGAAAACATATTTACATAGCCTGGGCTTGCTATGGTCAGACTAGATCTGGCTGCTGTGGCAGGAAACTCAATTTAAAGCCTTTCAATGGCTCCCCACTGCACTTAGGTTAAAGATTCAATCCTTGATTTAGCCCAGGAGGCCATGCATGAGATCCCTGCATCCTCTTCCAAACTCATCTCCCACGAAACTCCCCCTTCTCCTTGGTCTCTGCTTTTTTTTTCTTTCTTCTTCTTTTTTAAGAAACAGGGTCTCACCCTGTCACCCAGGCTGGAGTGCAGTGGCATGATCTCGGCTCACTGCAGCCTCAACCTCCTGCTCTCAAGCGATTCTCCGGCCTCAGCTTCCTGAGTAGCTGAGACTACAGGCATGAGCCACCACACCTGGCTAATTTTTGTATTTTTTATAGAGATGGGGGTCTCACTATGTTGCCCAGGATGGTCTCCAACTCCTAGACAACTGTACTCTCAAGAGAGACCAGGAGAAGAGTGAGGCAAGGACAGGAAGGCAGCCAGTGAAAGGTGAGCCCATTTCCACTCTGGGCAACTAGAGCTGAATCCCGCTGGGGAATGGAAGCCAGTGTAGATGACTCAGGCCTCAGACCCAAGGGGCAAGGGAGCCTGGTACTTAGACACCAGTCGTTGATTGAGGGTTGTTTCCAAGAGATGTTACTTTCTCTGTGCTCCTGGCCTGCCACTGAGCAGCAGAGCAGGGGCAGAGAGAAGCCTAGTCGCAGATGCCAGCTTGACTGTCAGCCATGTGCACTGAAGGGCAAGGTGGCCAGAGGACTGGGCGGAGCACTACCAGTGACGGCCCAATAGGGCTACATTTTGCATTATTCATCACCATGGTGGCTGCAAATGACAGAAATGAGCTTAAATGCAACAAGACATTTATTTAAGATGCAGGTGGACCCAGGGCCTCACATGATGTATCTGGCTGCCTCTCAACATTGCTTTCTTCTTTGATGGCTTTATCCCCAAGAGTGCTCCCCTTCTCGTGATGAGCTCCATGTCAACCAGTCCAGCAACCCCAGCAGAAAGGACAGACTCTTCTACATTGGTTTCTCATTGCTGCTGTAACAAATTGCCATATGCTTAGTAGAGGCTGGAGTGCAGTGGCACAATCAGAGCTCACTGTAGCCTCAACCTTCCCACATGCTCAAGCAATCCTCCTGCTGCAGCCTCCTGAGTAGCTGGGACTATGGGACTACAGGGGTGAGCCACCACGCCCTCCTATTTTTTTGCATTTGTAGTAGAGTTGGCCGGGTCTCAAACTCCTGGACTCAAGCAATCTGCCCGCCTTGTCCTCCCAATGTGTTAGGATTACTGGCATGAGCCACCAAGCGCAGCCTTAAATGACATTTATTATCTTACAGTTCTAGAGATCAGAAGTCTGAAATGGGTCTCATTGGGGTGAAATTAAGGGGCCAGCAGGGCTGTGTGCCTATCTGGGGGCTTTAGGGGGAGAATCTGTTTACCTGCTTTTCTAGCTTCTAAAAGCTGCCCACATTCTTTGGCTGATGGCCCCCTTTGTTTTCAAGGCCGGCAACATCCAGTCAAGTCCTTCTGTGTAAGGACATTTGTGTTGCTATAAAGGAATACCTGAGCCTGGGTGATTTATAGAGAAAAGAGGTTTATTTCAGCTCATGGTTCTGCAGGCTGTAGAGGTGCCACACCAGTATCTGCTTCTGGTGAGGCCTCAGGAAACTTGCAATCATGGCAGATGGGGAAGGGGAAGCAGACATGCCACATGGCGAGCCAGGGAGCAAGAGGGAAGGGAGGAGGTGCCAGGCTCTTTGAACAACCAAATCTCACATGGACTAATAGGGTGAGAACTCACTCATGAACACACAGAGGGCACCAAGCCATTCATGAGAGATCTGCCCCCATGACCCAAACACCTCCCATTAGGCCCCTCCTGCAACATTTGGGATCATATTTCAGCATCAGATTTGGAGGGAACACACATGCAAACGCAAACCATATCACCTTCTCAGGCTGCCGTCTCCCCAGCTCTCTCGGCTGCCTCCTTCTTCCACTTTTAAGGATACTTGTGATTACATTAGGCACACCCAGCTAATCCAGGATAATCTCTCCAAAATCTGCTGGCTAGCAACTTTATTCTTTTTTTGAGGCAAAGTCTTAATTTATTCTGCCACCCAGGCTGGAGTGCAGTGGCCTGATCTCTGTTCACTGCAACCTCCACCTCCCGGATTCAAGCAATTCTCCTGCCCCAGCCTCCCGCATAGCTGAGACTACAGATGTGTGCCACCACGCCTGGCTAATTGTTGTATGTTTAGTAGAGATGGGGTTTTGCCATGTTGGCCAGGCTGGTCTTGAACTCCTGACCTAAAGCAATCCACCTGCCTTGGCCTCCCAAAGTGCTGGGATTACAGGTGTGAGCCACTGCACCCGGCCTAACAACTTTAATTCTATCGCCAACCTGAATTTCCCTCTGCCATGTGGCCTAATATAGTCACAATTTCCAGAGATGAGAATAGGAACATCTTTGTGGATTGCTATTTTGCCCGCTACACTTTTTTTCCCCAACAGTTCTAGCAAAAATCCCAGGATCCATTTTCATTGGTCTGCCTTGGGTCACCTGACTGTTTCTGGACACACCACTGTAGACAAAACAATGGAAAAGACTGATTGGCCAGATCTGGGTCCTGTGGAAAGGGGAGGTGGGGACAGCCCCATTGGAATTCACATGGAGAGTGAAGGAAGTGTGGCTTTCCAAAGGAAAATCCGAGAGGGCTTACTAGGAAAAGGGATGATGAATACCAGGCAGACAAAAATCCGAGATTCTCACTGCAGGTCGGCAGGCCAGAATTTCCTGTTGTGGGAAGAAGCTGATACATGTTTAGAATTGTAATGTTGAGTATTAAGTTAAAAGAAAGTGTCAGCACTGTTCGGGGTGGTAGCAAGCCTCCATTACTGCAAACCTCCAATAAATATAACCACATACATCGCCTCTTCCATGACTCCAAATTGTTAGAAAAGTGGGTCAACTATTACAGGAATTAAGACTTGAGCAGTGATAGGGAATTAGGCAAGAGTACAGGAAAAAAAAGCAGGAAGTGATCAGGAGAAATTTCAGTCTCCTCCATCTACCCTACTCCTAGAATCCAGCTCCAGAACATTCGATTTCCCTTTATATGAGTGTAGTGCGATAATATTTGTTTAATTACGATTTTTAAAAACTACATCTTTATCCCATTACTGTTAAAACATACTAGAAATGATTTGGTTCATTTGTGAATAATAGAAAAACTCACAATAGCAGTGACTCAAACAAGCAGTTTATCTTTGAAGTATAGAGATAGTGGGGCCAGGGCTGAAATGGTGCATAACGGAGTTAGGAACCCACATTTCTGCTGTGGGGTTGCTCTGGTGGGTTCAGTTTCTACTCTCAAGGTCTCATGGCACAAAATGGCTGCCGGAGCTCTATCAATCATAACTGCATTCTGGCTGGCTTTAAGGATACTTCCAATAAATTGCATAGAGTACCTATGCTTGTATCCATAACCATTATGCTGCATGCATGCATTCAACCTAGTGGTTCTCAAATGGAAGAGATTTTGCCTCCCAGGGAACATTTGGCAATGCGAGGAGCAGGGAGTGTGCTGCCATCTAGTGGGAAGAGGCTAGTGATGCTGCTAAACATCCTGCAGTTCACAGGGCAGCTTCCTACCACGTCATTCAGTCCAAAATGTCAATAGTGCTGAGGTTGAGAAAACTGGTTTAACCTTTCTGAGCCTCAGTTTCCTCAGCTGTAAAACAAGATGAATTATACAGGACTCATGAGTTCTTACGGAACTCAAATTTGATGAGTCACGTGAAGATTTTACAAACGAAGGCACTACTTCGGGGACAAATCTGTGATTGTTTCAAATCAGCTGAGTAGCATTCAGTGAGAGTGGAGCAAGCAGAGCAGGGATAAAGGACTATTGGCGACGATTCAAGCCTAGCATTTGGGAGCCAGAAGGGAAGGGATAGTGCAGTACCCTAGAGAGGGTAACCGTGGAGCTGTCAACATCCTTGAGCCCCAGGGGTGAAGAAAGGAGTAAGAGGAGAAAGTCATATAGAGAAAAGGCTGTTTGGAGAGGAGCAACGAGCATTGCACTAGGAGACAGAAGGCCTGGGTCACGCAGTCTTGCAGAAGCCCTCAAAAGCCCTGCCCATCTCTCATCCCCTCTACCCCCCTCTCCTTTCTCTCTCCCCCTCACTCTGCTCCAGTCATCCTGGCCTCCCTGCTTTTCCTCAGACACACACCTGCCTCAGGGAGCTCTGACACTGCTGTTTCCTCTGCCTGGAATGCTGGTCCCACCCGTATCCTGCCCATTCTCTCACCTCATTCAGGTCTTTACCCAAGTGTCACCTTCTCACTGAGGACTTCCCAAACCACCTGATTAGGAATTGTCACACTGCCATTCCCCTTGCAGCTTTGATCCTCTTTCCCTGCTTTATTTTTCTCCCTATTGTTTATCATTATCTGGCACACTATACATTTCACATATTTATCTTGTACTGTATTTTACAGATTGATCTGTTATCTGTCTCCCTTTATTGAATGTAAGCTCCATGGACACAAGAGTTTTTCTCTGTTTTGATCATTTCTCGGTTCCCAGCACTTAGATAAGTTCTCAGCATAAATACTCAATAGATACCTGTTGAATTAAAAATTAAACATAAGAATGAATTTATTCATTCATGAAATTAATTATTCATGAATCTCATTAATTATTCTAAAGTAATTGAATCAGTAAACCACTCCTCTTCCATGTGAATCAGAACTGACTCATTAGCATACTCCACTAACTCCCAGCCTGGCCAAGGAGAATCAATTCTGAGACTTTGGAGAGAGCTCTTTGAAAAGAGAAGCTCTCTTTATACCTAGGAAAATAGACTGTGAGAATGTGAGTCTGGGACTACCCAGTAAACCTGCCTGAGAGGGAACCCCAATTAAAAGAAGCAAAGAGAGAATTACAGAGATCTGATGAAATCATTTAAGCCTGGATCTAGCCATGCCTGAAGCAGATTTTTAAAATATACATTAACCAATAAATATCTTTTTTTCTTAAGCTGCTTTGAGTTAGGTCTCTGTCACTTGCAACTGAAAGCATCCTGACCGCCAGGATGAGAAGTGGAGACGAGACGATTTGCAGACAAATGAGAGAACCAGACAAATTGCAGACATGGGAGAGAACAGCACAGATCCTGGGAAAGAAAGAAAGATTTTTCTATGCCCCTGAGGTTTTGCGGGATTTTTTTGTTTTATTTGCTGTGTAGCAATTTTGTGGCAAGTTAACCATGACAAATACCATGAAGCAAATGGAATCTGTCTGGCCCAACATCATCGTTTCCAATGCTCCAGTCAGGTTTAGAGGTGCTTGGCTACTCTGGGCAGCATGTGGCACACGGGGGAAGCTTTGTGGAGGTTGTCTGTGTCCTATCCACTTAACTTGATATGGATTCTGGTGACCTCTGGGTTGTATCCAGTTTGCTAACACATTGTTTTAAAACATAATATCTCTTGCTTCAATTAAAAAAAAATCAGGAAAGTTCACATTCCTATAATGAAAAATGTTAGCATTGGACCCACATTCCTACCTAGCCAGCCTGCTGAGCTCCGCCCAGCTGCCCCTCTTAGTCTTTTTGTTGGGGGTGGGGGGGGGCAGGGACAGGGTCTTACTCTATCACCCAGGCTGGAGTGCAATGGCAAAATCTCGGTTCACTGCAACCTCCACTTCCTGGCTCAAGTGATCCTCCAGCCTCAGCTCCCTGAGTAGCTGGGACCACATGCACAAGCCACCATGCCCGGCTCATTTTTGTATTTTTTGTAGAGACAGGATTTTGCCATGTTGCCCAGGCTTGTCTCAGACTCCTGAGCTCAAAGCAATCCTCCCACCTCCACCTCCCAAAGTGCTAGGATTATAGCAGGCATGAGTCACCACTTCTGGACCCCTGTCAGTCTTGACCTGTGGTTGTCAAACTTTCTCTGTAAAGGCCAGATAATAAATATTTAAAGCATTGTGGGCCATACCATCGTGTCTGTTACAACTACTCAACTTTGCTGTTGTAATGCAAAACAACCATGGACAATATGGAAATGCACAAGCATGACTGTGTTCCAATAAAACTTTATAGACAAAACAGTCAGCTGGTTGTAGTCTGCTGACTTCTGCCTTGAACGTACAGCCTTCAGCTTGCCACAGTCCTCACCACTCCACACTGTCTTATGCCTGGCTCACGTCCCTCATTTATAAGACCTGAGTGGGCCCTGTAGGCATTTGAATGTGCAGCCTCAAATCTACGTTCTTTTTAAGGTTAGAGTTTGGGGAACAAAACCCAGGCAGTCTTGCAAGCTGGCTGCTTGGGTGAACAAGAGGAAGGTAAGATCCTTCAACAATTATGATTTAGCAACTAGAATGTGCTAGGCATAGCTCTAGATGTTTATCCTGAACCAAAACACTGGGGATACAGAAGAGAAAAAGGAAGATTTTAAAAAATTCCCAGCCAGGCATGATGAGTCATGCCTGTAATCCCAGCACTTTGGGAGGCCGAGGCAAGTGGATCAGTTGAGCCCAGGAGTTTGAGACCAGACTGGGCAAATATGGCAAAGCCCCATTTCATCAGAAAATACAACAAAATTAGTCCACTGTGGTGATGCACGTCTATAGTCCCAGCTACTTGGGAGGCTGAGGTGAGAGGATCACTGGATCCTGGGGAGGTCAAGGCTGCAGTGAGCTGTGATTGCTCTGCTGTACTCCAGCCTAGGCGAGAGCACAAGATCCTGTCTCAGAAAAAAACCAAATCCCATTCATGGAGCTCCATTTTAAGGGAGAAGACAGAGTAAATAAGTACATGAGAGATATAATGTGTTAAGGATAATAGACATGGTCCTTATGTTAATTGTGATGGTGGTTTCACAGGTGTAAATGTGTGAAAATTTGTCAAACTATACACTTTAAGCATGTGCCGCTTATTATATGCTAACTGTACTTCCGTTAAGTTTAGCCTAAAGCTGCCTCCTTGCCTATTTCTAGTTTAGCCTAAAGGTTTCTCTGTACAAACTAGACATGTAAACAGACTACAACTAACTCTTGGACCAATCACCAAGTTTTGGTCTATCAATGGTGGCCAACTGTTCAAACTGTTTTCAAATAAGACAAATGCCAAGCTGTAACCAATCCAATTGTTTCTATACCTCGCTTACATTTTCCCTCTGTCACTTTCCTTTTTCTGTTCATAAATCTCTCCAACCATACCATAACACCTATTGTGGTTCAGGGGGGCTGCCCAATTCACAAATTATCCTCTGCTCAATTAAACTCTGTTAAAGTTTTTCTTTTAACACGTCAATAAAGCTTTTCTTTTTTATTTTTATAAAAGAAGGAATGAAGAAAAAAAACACTGCTTATCTAGGAAGATACAAAAATGTAACTAGGTTTTTGTTTGAGTCTTGTTCCAAATATGTATTATTTTAAACATATGATGTTCTTTAATGTGACATACATTGCTATTTTAATAATGAGCTCCATTTTTCGTTAAAAAAAAGATATACAGTGTATCAGATGGTGATAAATGCAACAGACAGAAATATGCAAAGAAGAGATGTATAGAGAGTTGGGAGGTAATTATAAATGGTAAATGAGAAGACACAGAAAAACAGTAATTAAGATCTCATAGTGGCTGGGCAGTGGCTCACACCTGTAATCCCAGCACTTTGGGAGGCCAAGGTGGGCAGATCACTTGAGGCCAGGAATTCGAGACCAGCCCGGCCAACATGGTAAAACCCTGTCTCCACTAAAAATACAAAAATTAGCTGGGCGTGGTGGCAGGCACCTGTCATCTCAACTATTTGGGAAGCTGAGGCACAAGAATCTCTTGAACCCAAGAGGCAGAGGCAGCAGTCAGCCAAGATTATGCCACTGCACTCCAGCCTGAGTGACAGAGCGAGACTTTGTCTCAAAAAAAAAAAAAAAAAAGATCTCCAAGTAAACTGACTGTGGTTGTGACTGTAACAGGTCTATTGCCTGAAGCAGGCAAGTCAATACACCAATACAAAGGGTTGCAGCAGAGAAGGAATTAAAACATCTTAGGGCAGCTGAATGAGGAGACAGAAGGAAACCTAAAATCTACCTACCCCCTGGAGGAGTTTGAGTCTTGGGGTTTTAAGGGTTTTGGAGTGGGCTGAGGTGTAGGGATTATTGTTTAGTCAAAGAATGCAGGGTGAAATCACAGGACAGGGAGATTTTAAAAAATGCATTCTTGGGCTGATTCAGTTCCTCTGGGGGGGGTCTTCAAACTGGTTGGCATCTGCTGGTCCACTGGAATTCAGGATCTGAAGAACATCTGAAGGAATTCCTGCACAAAAAGCCTTATGATTCTAGGGTCAGAAATCCTATCTAGAGGAACAATGGGGATGAAAAGGCACTATCTAGTGCCACATGACTTTCAGTTACAACGAAGGAGCCAGAGTGCAGCCGGATTCATGCTCAGTTATAACTATATTTCTGCCCAGAGCCCAGCATGCAATTCTCGTTAACCCTACGAGGACAGTTTCATGGTGGCACATGCCTGTAGTCCTAGCTACTTGAAAGACTGAGGCAGGAGGATCACTTGAGCCAGGAGTGAGAGGCTGTAGGGCACTATTGAAATACCTGTGATTAGCCACTGCATTCAAGCCTGGGCAACATAGTGAGACTCCATCGCAAAAAATACAAAATAAAATCTCAGAGCAGAATCCACTTACAAAACAAACTCTAAATGTGCAAGTTATACTCCCCTTCTCAGCCCTAATCCAACCCCCCATCGTGCCCTCCCCTCCTCACTTCTGCTAAATGTGAGGGTTGCCGCCAGCTGAGGTTAAGCTCCACGCCCTTCTACACAATTCACAGCTGAAGCCTCCTTCTGGCTCTTGCTGTCTTCATCCCGCCTCTTCCGATCCATCCCGACAGCCCCAGGGAAGTGCAGTTGTTTCTGGTCTGTTCCTCGTTAGCTGTGTCAAAAGACAAAATCACAAGTTGAAAGATCTCAATTGGCTTTATTTGTAATTCTAAAATCGGGCAACACTTCATTTCCTCAAATAGAATGAGTGTTCCAATAAGCCGAGCAGCAGAAGTTGGTTTTATAAAGACAGAGAAGGACTGAAGAAAGCAGAAACAAAGAACAAAAGGTATGTTAGTTACTTTAGACAGAGCAATGGAAAAATAACTGGTTAACATCAGGTTACTTTAGGCTACCTTTTTTAGTGTAAGTGTTGTACTGAACCGAGCATAGAAAGTTAACACCAAGACAAAAGTAGGCCAAATTGCAGGGTCTTTATTGCCGGCGACCACAGAGGACTCACGTCTCTCCAACCTGTGGCCCCGGAGGGAGGGTGTCAATACCTTTTA